>JAPYZA010007318.1:0-10248 GCA_030522685.1 Eupelmus azureus | reverse complement strand
TTTTGTCAACTTATAAATTACATTATAGATATTATAGGTAGGCAGAAAATTTGTGTGAGTATTATGTATATTTTGAATAAAAGTAAATGTTTCTACAAATTGTGTTATTAATATCCTAAATTCTTATTTATTTTGTATTAAAAAAATAATTTTTCTAATTGTAATCAACATTTTTTGAGATTAAATATATGATTTTCTTTTAAACATTATATGTAAGCATTAAAACTTATATATTTGTAGTTAAAAAAGAAAAATAATTTAATAATAATCGTTGTACAATAAAAAATACACATGTTGTAACAAATGAGTTCTGAATTTCTTTCTGATAAATCAACTGGCGCCTTTTAAATTTGTAAACTCCAGTCCTGTTTATACTTCAGAATGATTTTAAGTATTTGAAACAAATTTATTTGAATGTTTTTAAATTTTCTACAAGATTATCACAATAATATCAAAATGTTTGAAATAATGAAGTTGTTTCATCAAAGTTAAAATTTAGAGTGAATAAAGTTAAAATATAAAAATGAATTTTAAATCTCAAAGTGTACCCAACGTCCCAAATCGTCATTATCGATAAATGAAAATATAAATTATTTATAATCCAATTTATAATTTAAAAAGAGTATTTTGCTATCTTACTACTGTTCTTGTAGAAATATCTTCTCGTTATTGAAGTTACAAATTAAACTTTCAATTATCTTATTGAATTTTAGTTTAAATGAAAATATCTCTCTGATACGTTTTTGTTACATATTATAACTGAATAAAACATACCAGAGATATGTTGATGAAACTAGTAGGACTGTGAAATTCCTTTGAGATATAATCCATATTATTTTAAATACAATTTTTGTATCAAGGCTCTATTCCCAAAACTCAAGTTTATGTACTTAAATGAAAAAGCATATGCTTAATCAAGCTTTGAAGACGTATTAAAAAATTTTAGAAAAATTTATATTAGAATGTTCAAATATATAATAGCTATTTTCCCTATACTAGCGCAAAAAAACTATTTCGACCTCCTGGGAATTTTCCACTCTTGCTTTGCTCGGGTGCAACGTCCACACGAGATTCAATTTTCAATTTTATATGAAATCACAAAAAATTACTATTAAATAAATTTTGTTAAAAAAAATAAAAACATATGAATGAAAGAAGCATTGAAATATTTTAATAATGATTTATTATTTTACACACTCAGCTGACTTCTATACACAACTATACAACGATGAAAATTAAAGTTCCTTTATTTTCCTTAAAAGTCTTCACTATGAGCCATCCAAGGAGATCATACGTAACGCGCGCAATTCTAAAACGATCATCATCGTCTTCGGTGTGCCATTTAATGGAACTTATTAATGTTATGCCATACTATCGTGGACGTGTCTCGTATACTTCATCGCAAATCGTGCGCTTGCATTATCATATATGTAGAAACTCTTCGATCGCGGACGCAAAGAAAAACAGCATTTTTTTTTTATTACTTTTTAATATACCTTCGTGTGTGAGTCAGTCTTGGAGAAATCATCGCGCAAATAAATATATATTTATTTTATTATATATAGTAACGTACAACGCTTTATTTGTGTGTATCTCGCATATATATGTATAATTATATATAATGAAATCGTAAAACGATCACGTCGACGCTGACGCGCGAATTATTGAGTTTAATATAAAACAGAAAATTTAGCTTGTTGATTGATGATGTTTCTTTAAAGTGTTTGTTTTGCAAGCGCTATTTTTTAGATATTTGAAAATTTGAATATAATACATAAAATAAGATTGTCGAAGCTTTGACAAAATCTGTCTTTTATATTAATAAACAAAGCAAAATTAGTAAATAAACCTTGGTAGGAATTCGCTTATTTTTCTCACTTCGAAGAAAAGCTTTTTATTTTTAACCGAAAAATGGCTAATAAATGGCTTAAAGAATGGTTCATCGATACTGAGACAAACGACTGAATTGTTTCTACCATGGCAGCGGTGAATCTATTTAAAAATTAAATATAAGTTACTTAAAATCTATAAATCTATAGTTTTTTCTAGAACTCATTAAAAACTCGTCAAAGTTTTTCCATTTTTTATTCAGAAACATCAAACAATTTGTTGCAATTGAAATTTTCGATGAAAGCCAACTTTCTTCTATTAGAAAGAAACATTTAACTTGTATAATCAACGATAGAACATCGGACACATAAGTCAAGCAGATCGAAGTTTTCACTACTTCTTGCCACATTTATTTCATCTTTCAAACTTCGATATTTACTCTACCTTCCTCACAATCAGTTGCGAATGCACAATTTACACGTCGTCAGCCTCGTCGCGCTGGAAAAGCCCAAATACATATGTAATAAACTTGCCGCGCACAGTAAAACTTTGTTCGGACCATCGGTTTGTACATGAAAAATCGTATACGCTTGTTAGTACATTGACAGTACAGCCTAAAGCTAATTATTTCACGACGTACAAGTTTTATACGGACACGCGATTCGCGTCTACGTATAAACGTGTCTGCCTGTGTATAAGTTTTTTTTCTCATTTATCTATTTATTTTTTAACCTTACTTTTTTTTAGCATCTACGGTAAATTCGTATAATTACTATGGAATAATTTGCGATAACGCCGCTTCTTGTTTATCTTTCTTTCTTGCCTTCGTCTTCTTCGTGTTTTTGCGTATTATATATTTTTTTTTCTAAGCGACGCACAATCTCTATACTCTCTGCACTTTCACTACTCGTTATGCGCACTCCTGTCATTGGAATATCTTCATTGCTGTTTTTATTTAGTTTATTTCTTCTTTTAATGTCTTATTATCGTATATCTTGTTCGCATATTATACCCTTGCAATATCTCATGCATGAGAAAACGAGCGCCGCGGGTAGGAGGAGAAAAGAGCGGCGCATCCGAAAATATCACAATATGTCAAGGTGTATTATTAAAGTTTGGATAGCTCTCGATTTTTGTTGTTGACTGCTGTGCGATACACAGCTTCAACGTTAAAACTGGTGAAAAAATACAATTGAAACTAGAAAATTCGTTGATTTTGATCGTCTTAATAGAAAATTAACAGAATTTTAAAAAGATGAAAACGATACACTAATTTTTCTAATTAAAATGTCTTATCACTTTGTACATCACATAAAACGTTTGCTCTCTAAATGATCTCACAGTACTGCAGGTCTTACTGCAAAAACAGTGCATTCGAAAATCATAAATTTATAAATTTTATAAATGAAATTCTCAGTTTACTTCAATTAATATTCACTTTTATAGTCAGCATTTTTATCTTTTTCACTGAGTACTGCAGCGATTATACACTTTTTCGTAGGGGCATACTTTTTACTGTTACAATAAGTGAATATCAACTGTAAAAAAGTTAATGTTCATGAATTTATGAAAAATCACTGAACCTCATTTTGACCGTTTTCTTTATTAAAACAAGAATTATATTTTTTATGAAAAATGTATACGATTACTTCGATTGTAATAATTGTTGAAAGGACAATCAGGAAACCTTTTTTTCTAATTTTCAATTGAATTCTTTTTCTTTCGTAACTCGTTAATATTATACATACACATGTATACCTTAGCTTCGTTATACAACTAGACGTGCACCTTGTATATTATATTTACAAAACGTATGTCGCGGTGACAACAACGGAAACGACCTATAATTACATTATTATAGCTTATAAGAGTTGTGCGTGAAATTATTCACACGTTCTTTTATTATTCATATAGGTGTGCACTATTACAAAAACATAATCAATTGCCTCGTGTAGAGTGTACGAAGTTTAAAAACGCATTTTCATTGATAAAAAGTGAACTAGATAGAAAACGGAATAAAAATTTCAAAAATTGTACATTTTACATTACCAAAAATACAATTTTAATTAAAACACATTTATGAATAAACATATTCATCATTTATTGAAAATGAATTTATTTAGTTCAATATTGTTTCTTTTCATGGAACACCCTAAAATTATCAAATAGCAAACTAATGGATTTATTGCGTTATTTGTGGTAATGATAAAATTATTACAATTTCATAATATCTTCTAGTTTCAAAACATCTGCAATATATAATATGTAATATGTATAGGATTTAGGTATGTAAAAAACGTGTACGTGTAATTACGAGTGTATATCTGCATATATGTATGATGCGACACGTGATAAAACATTATATGCGCTTATAATTTAAAAAAGTTATAACCTCTTTCTCCATCACTCAATGACACTTTACAAGTAAAGATTTAATCAAAAATATGATATCTAATACAATACGCCCAAGCAGTACGTAAGAAAGTACGAAAATCATTTATGACACAAGTATGTCCTTTTTGTTTAACGTGACGCCTTGCTAATGTCTTGCTGACAGTGAGTAGCTCCTTTTCAATGCCAGAATAAAGAAAAATATTATGCACTCGAACATTAGTTGCTTTAAAATTGCTGCCTATATAAATTCGCCTATTTTTAAAAGTCGGCCTGATATAAGAGTGCAAGTGCGCGCGCAATTTTCCGCGCCTGTTCGATCCGCGCGATCCATTTTAAGCTCCGCAGCCGCAAATCGCAACAAACTCCATTATCTACTCGCTGCTTTCTTGCGTAATTGCAATATCGAAAGTTTAATAGGAAGTTCGATACGTGTAAGGTAGTCTCTCACATACCGCTTTGTTTTCAAATGCAGAAAGAAAAAAAACGTCAATTCTGACTAATTATTTTTCGGTGAAATTGTGCACGGTTTTCGGTGATCGATTCTTTTTATTTTCACGGTATAATTGTTGGGTGAACTAATTGTTTTGCCGCTCACTGAATTTCACTGCAAAAGTATCCTTTTCTTTTAAGTAAAAGAGGTCGCGTGGTAAAGAAAAGAAAAAAAAGTCCCAAATAATTTATTGAAAGGATAAATATAATTTAATTGACCTTTTTGATGGATTTTGTTAGTGTAGCAAAAAACTAACCAGAAATAAATTTTGAACTTTCATTGCTTTGTTTTTTATAAAAATTTGATATAAAGCTAGAAATAAAATACTATTTTTTCGTTTATAAAGCCAAAAATGCTATATCATAAACAGGACATAATAATTAAAAAAAAAACTATAAACAAAAAATGACATCAAATATTTTATGGGCACTTACGCAGCAAAAAAAACCCAAAAACTAACGTTAATTAGGCAGAAATGACGTTTTTGTCTCCGCAATCTCAACATCTATCTCATTGCACGGCTCCCGCCATATAGTGTATTGTGATCGCGATCCGACCTTGCACCTCAATGCTAGTGCGCGCTAAGCACGGTATACCGAAGTCTTCTTAACTATTATATTTAATATTTACAATGCCACGTATGATATACTAAGGTAACTCGTCGTATACATTTCGTTTCGTCTCGTTTTGCCGAGACGCGATTAAAGTGGCGCTCGCGCGAGCCGCCGATACGATGGCCGTCGAGCGCCCGAAGTTGCCGATTTGCCATTATCATATGTACCAATTATTATTAGGTCGCATTGTTTTGCCTCAACGAAAATGTCGAAAAACAATTGATCGATCTATTGCCTTTTGCGTAAACTGTACTACTGATACTCTTTTTTTCTTTCGAGAAGGTTTGTTTGTTGAGTTTATTCGAGATTGGGCTGTCTCTGGCCCATTTTCATGGAATCTGGGGATACTTTCTTGAATTTTTGATGTAATAAATGTAACTTTCATAAAATAACTAAATTTATAAGATAGTATCCTAAATCATTCCAGAATCTTTCAGATTCTGTATACATAAATGGTAAATATTAATTACATGATTTAGATTCTTGTAAAAAAGTGTATCTTGTTTTCAAAATACAGTTATACTGTACGAAAAAAAATACAAATCATTTATCACCCATCAATTATTAATAAGACAACAAAATCTATCGAATCCGATAAAATTGACCAAAAAAGTATCTAAAACAATGCTAACGAATCTTACATCAATTATAAACCTCCCTCAACCTCTAATACCAACAGTAATCCCCGTTCCTCCCAGAGACAAACCAACTCCAGAAAAACCCAACAGACACATCCTTCTCGAAGAAAAAAACCAACCCGTCCAAAACTCAAAATAAAAGACTACTAAACAAGAAACAAAGCAGAACAACCGAACGCTGTCGCTCAACAAAGTCCTCAACCGCACAAATCTTCTTCTCTCCTCTTTAGTAAACCGAGCTATACTCAATGTCGTGACCATACTGAGGCGGCGGTCCTGGCGGCGGCCCGGTCGGCTGCGGACTGTACTGCTGCTGTTGCTGTTGCTGCTGCTGCTGCGACGAGTCGGAGGCTCGACGCCTGAGCGCGGCGATGCTGTGCGCTCCCCGCCAGTCCGTCGCCTCGCTGTTCTCGGCGGCACCGCCGCAGGAGTTGCCGGTTGCTCCGGTTGCCCCGGTGCCGCCGTTGCTCGCCGTCGGCGAGTTCTGACCGCCGCAGCTGAGGGTGGTGCCGAGGCCGGTGCCCGCGCCGCCGCCGCCAGCGCCACCACCGGCGGTCTGGCCGCTGCTGCTGCCCCCTACCGACGAGCCGCCGCTAGGTGGCGAGCCCCGCGAGGCCGACATGTGCACGCCGCCTGTAAGTAGAGGTGCATAATGCTGGGTTAGTGATGGTTTTGCTGGTGAGATGTGATGAGGAATGGTTTTTGGTGGATTGGATTTTTTTTTTGGTTTTGTGTAGGTAAGTCGGCGAAGTGGTGAAAGGTATTTTTGGACGCCAAGAAGTTATTTTGGCGGAAGGATGAATGGTGTCTCGAACGATTGTATTTTCGAATGATATTGCAAATTAGTTAAGTATTTGGATAAACTATAAAGATTGTAATGTATACAAAACTGAAAAGAATGGATAAAATATATACACATTTAATTCTCTTTTATTGTAAATGAAATTCAATTCACTGCCTTGTACTATCAATGGTAATAATAAAGAAGAAAAGAAACTTATTTTAAAGCATTACAAAATCTTAGCATGTTTTAAAGACGAAAAAATTATGATGATTTTGTTACTAAAAATCATGATTTTTCAAATGTGTCAAATAAATATGGAAGAACATAAGTCGAGCGCTTTTTTGCAAAATTACCTTTTGCTGTTAAGCTAGATCCATTATATCCATTCCCTTGGCAGAACCCCCATCCTCTTTCCGGTGCTGCAATTTGATACAGAGGTCCGTGTTTTGTAATGTACTGAGGTCACCAATCATCTGAAATTGATTTTACAAGAACGTACTTACTTATCACATTTTTAGTTGGTTCTTTTGCCACAAAATCGCTGTATAAATGACAAAAAATAACATTTTTACAGCAGTTGTACAGATAGTTAAATTTCTATAAAAGTTAAATTTACTAAAAAATTATAAAATAAATAATTTTTTCAAGTAAAATATCTTTTTGTGACAAGTAAGGTAACCATTATTGCAATGAGTAAATGAACGTTCTTGTAAATTTAATTTCAGATTATCAGTCATCTCATTTGAAAGAAATTAGAAATAATGCCAATAAATGAAATAATAGATCCAATTATCCTTATTTAGCAGTGAATAGAATTTTATAAGTAACAGTTACATTATAAACTTCAAAAATTAGGGGCATACTATTTTAACTATCAAAACTAAGAAGCGTAAGAGGAATTCATTATACGAGGAAAGAGGAAAGGTCGTAAAAAATCTACATAGCTTTACAACAAACCTAAATAAATTATTATTATTATAAGAGTCATTATTATTTTATATTTTACCCGGTAATCTGTTGCACAAAGTTTCAACACTCCGATTCAAAAAGTTTTATATTTATTAGTTAAAAAATAAAAAATTTTAAACAATTTTTTTAATTTAAAAGTTGTAATAATATTTAATCCACCAACAATAGTATAAAATAAAAGTAAATGCATACGCAATATAGAAAATTTTTGTACAGAAAAAATCTTAATTACTGAGGTAACTTTTCATAGGAGTATTTTATTCTGGTTTTGCTTTAGATACTTGCTTTATATGTTATTACAGTTAAGATAACCGCTCCAGAAGTTGGAAATAACGTATACTAAATTAATGTTCCATTAGATTATAAAAATTATAAAGTTATGAAATTCTAGAAGTAAAAGCATTAAGAAAAGATTGAGGGTCATAAGTATGATTATTTCTTAGCAATTCAAAGAAATTTTCGTTGTTGTGTGGCATTCATTTAATATAGCTGTTTGCTACATACTTTCTCTACTGCTCTCATTTCAATATTTTCTTCGGAATTTAATATCGTTAAAAAGAAGCGTGTAATGAAATTAGTAAAGTATGTATAGCTCTTTTCATCTTGCAAATAAAATCTGCTCAAACTTTTTTAATTGATCTTAATTACTGTTCTTCATTAATTTAATGGCTATGCATTTGCATCATTGACCGATGTTACTTGAAAATTTACTTTATAAACGAAGGCACGTAAAAAAATAAAACCCACTTAAATCTATACTGTTACACATCATTCAATCATTTCCTATGCACGTACTACAAAACACTCGCAGCTAATTCCCCAATCTCAAAATCATCAAAAGAAACACCGACAATTCTCCCATCCAACTCCAATCTTACCCTCTGACCAACCGCTCTAAAAACCCTCCTCATCGACAGAAAATCTCAGCTAATCACACTCGCAGCCACAGTTCCTCTAAACCTTCCGCTAAACGCTTTTCCTCGGCATTATCTATCTCCGTTCGAGGAAGCCTCCACGGCAAATAAAGTCATAATGCTTTCTGGGAACGCGCTCCGAGGTGAAATAGCGCACAGGTGCACTCGCGTACGCGCGGTAGTGCACCACTGGGGCTACCGTCCGATCGTAAAGCGCAGCCCTTTTTTTCTACGCCGGTGGTCTCGTCCGCCTCGTTTTTCCCCTTTTACGACTTTTCCCTTTCGGGGCCTCGAAGTGCTCGCGCTGTTTACGCAAAACGCCGCGTCTATATGTGGTTTGCCGCGCTGGTTTTCGTTTAGGGCTGGGGTTTTGATAGGGTTTTTATGGGGGTGAAGGAATTTTCGGGATAGATTATGGTTTTGCTAGTTCGAATTTTATTGTTGGATTTTGGGGGTTTTAGGTGGGTACGGTTGTGCGATGATGTAAGAGGTTGAATATTATGTAATAAAATATTTTATAATGCTTTGTAAGAACTTAATAAACGTTAGTAATGAATAATATTGAAATGTTTCCGAATTTATATCTGATATTGATTTCTTTGCAAAGAATATTCTTTCTAATCAAGGTTTGCAAATGATCGTTTATTGATAAATTGCTTATATTTATATCTTATGTTTAATTGTTTTTCAATAACTTTTATTACTTCATCGTAACTAAAAAGTAGTCACTAACTCTATTGTATGATAGGAATATTTTTTTTGTAATTAATCAATTTATTATCGTCAAATTGCAATATCGATATCAAATACGAGGAATTTATTTTTGTGAAATTCATATGGCAGTATTAGGATTTTAATTGAGCTTTTTTCTATTTTAGATGATTTCTAACTTTATGCAATCCAGTTTTTCATTATTTTTTTGTTTAATTTAAAATGCATACCAAAATACGTGTTGGAATGGACTCCCAAGTATATTTTACTATTAGCAAAAACAAAAGTTATGAGTGTCGATAAATTATTGCATTTTCACAAATTTTCCTATATTCCAAATAAGTTTATTTAAAATTCAAGTTATAAAAGATACTATGACTAAAGCATTTAA
The DNA here is from genome assembly GCA_030522685.1 of Eupelmus azureus. NCBI lineage: Eukaryota > Metazoa > Arthropoda > Insecta > Hymenoptera > Eupelmidae > Eupelmus > Eupelmus azureus. The sequence continues at coordinate 513 of JAPYZA010007318.1, read as the reverse complement.
TTAAAATTATGTCTAATATTAAAAAAAGTTTTGATATAAATATATCGAAGTTATAAATTATAAATAAGATACTCAGCTGAATTGACTCATTTAAATCAATTTATCTTATTCAAGTTGTTTCAAAAATTCTTTTAATTTCTATTGTATAATAATACTTAAAAATTTATATTTTTAATACATTTTTATCAAAAATTTTTAATATTCTACTGTTTACATCAAAGCACCTAGTTAGTACATTACATTTCAAAACTACGTCGAAATAAGTACATATAAAAAACGGCAGCACCAAGCATACAACGTCCCAAAAATGTAGCATCGGAACGAAACCTAGCTTAGAAAGCCGATCGTGGCAATCTAAAACGTCGGCCTCGCAAAGTGACGAAGTATATCCACGCATTACAAAAGCCCCAAAGACCGGGCGCAAAACTGCACATTTGGACGATTTTTAGATTCCGCCTCCTCGAAATTTTTGACTTTTTTTTTTCATCTTCAAAAAGAAGAGTTGCTTAGAGA
>JAPYZA010007316.1:0-10249 GCA_030522685.1 Eupelmus azureus | reverse complement strand
AGCGGCAGAATGTATTTAATTTTTCTCATGGAAACCTACATCATATGAATTAAAAATATTTTTTAATTTCTTCTTAAATTTAATTTGTCAATAAATTCTCAAAATATTAAAACTTTTCAAAACAAATGGTCAACTGCGTGATATTGGTGGATCTACTAATTAAATAGCTGGAGATTGATTTAGCTAGCTTATTTAGTCTCGTAACAATTGTCAAAGTAACGAAAATAAATAAAAAATAAAATAATGCACCGTTTTAGTCACTTAGATTAAGAACAAACATTTAAAAATAAAATCTATATTATCTTTATTTTTTTTATAAAAGCATAAATATAACAACGACGGTAACAAACCATATACCTCTTTTTTCATTTTGAAAAGCCTGTAACTCTGAAGTATCTCGACAGACGTTAACGAACATCATCTACAAGCGAGTTAAAAGTAATGACCAAAGGGTGGGGGGAAGGGGTAGAGAGAGCAGCGCAAGTGCGCAGTAGCCGAAAATGACCCTGGCTTTTCGAAAAACAGCTTAATCGGCGGAAAGTCCGGACGAGTTTCAGATGACGTGCACATAAGCCCAGGACGAGCTGTGCGTTTTATGTGAGCTATCCACGGCGATTGTCAATAACAAAAGGGGTGGTCGTAGAGATGGAACGCTGCATCTAAGCTTCCTCCGTGTTGCGCAATCTCGTTCGTATTGTCGTTACGCAGGTTATCGGTGTTTAGCTGGTGTGGGATTTCTGGTAGTAGTTTAATTTGTATCTTGATGAATAAATTTTAAAAGTTGCTCGAATACAATGTATGAAAATATATTAAAACTGTTAAGAATATGACTCAAGCATTAAAAAAATTAATAACAAGATCAAAATAGACGGTAGAATAACATGGATAGTACTATATCGCACTTAATAAGGGTATCATTAACTGCAGAAGATATTTAAAAAAGAAAAAATATCATTTTTTGGAAACATTAATAATTTTTTTTATTCCGAAATATTATCAGAAAATTACATTTAATTCAAAACGTATGAATATTATTATCAGATAAAATTGTTGTTATCATAGATTCTTCTAAGCAAACTTACCACAGGTATTTGGTTTCTCTTGTAGAGATCAATATGTAGACTGTTTAGATATTTATCTACTAGAACTGGTTGCTTTTGTTGGGCATTTTTGTATTTTTACAGTATCTAATAATAATAATTTAATAATAAGTAAAGGCAAGGAATGAAAAAATAACCATAGTAATAATTTTTTTTTAAATATGTATATTTTTTCAACGTTACATTTGTTATTTTTCACATTTAATTTTACCAACTATATTATTTTCTGAGTGAAGTCTGCACTGCAAACTACAAATTATTCAAAAAAATGCTATGTACATTGGTTTTGTCGCACACCGTCAATCATATCGTGTATCATATTTATATATGTATATATATTTGTATCAATTCGTCCAAATTGAAAATACATAAATATAACGTGTTTTAGATTTTTATCGCTTATTATTACGCATTTCAATTCAAACTTATAATAACTATGTATTCTTTATCATAAATATTTTCGAAACAAAATATTTTAAAATCATAAAAGTTGTGCACTCTGATTTTATTTAAAAAAAAAGACACAGACCTTTATTTTTGATGAATTTCACTTCGAAAATTTAGATATGAAAACTATACGTAATAATTTTGGAAAAAAATAAATTTTATGATTTATCTTTTGTTTGCATACGAATTCTTACAATGAATACTGTACTAGTTGAGCGACGAACTACTAAATTTACATACGAAATCGTTTTTGTAACGAGTAAAGACAAAAGAGAATTGATAGTAAATATTCATAACTTAATAATAAAGAGTAAATAATCATTTTTCTATTTCGTACACACTTATAAATTTTCTGTCTATCGTCGCTTCGTCATTCGTTCGTTTCATCGCCTTTATGTTTATTAAAATTTTCTTAACTACTTATAGTGCATTGCTTACGTCAAGAGTATTTCTTTTTTTTCTTAAGATAGACATAGAGATTTTTGTCTTAAATTTTTTTGTAGTTTTGTTATCGATAAAAAATTACGATTTTCCCATTCCCTGAAATTTTTGCGCCTAGGGCGCTTGTAGAGATTAAGGATATTTGTGTTAATTCATTTTGTTACGCGTAAGTGAACTTTTTTTTATCATAAGATAATAAGGTTATTTGTCCCTCCTCCGTTAGTTTAGCGAGTTAGCTTTTTTTATTTTGTATTAAATGTTTTCACGCACTCCCTCAGATTTTCGTGTTAATTCCATTTATATTTAGCACCCGTTTCACGAACTTGTAGATCCGAAATAATAAAAAGAAAGGGAAAGAAAAAATGTCAATTGCTTGTATCTGTGTATACGATTATTAACCCTTCTAAAGTGCTGGTATTTTTTATATAATGGTATGTTCTGTTTATCAAAGATTTTACAGGTTTATATAGTATAGTATATACACTTTATTTTTTGTTTGTTTGTCTTTTGAAGTATATAGATGCAAATCTTGTGATTTTTAAATACATTTTTACAATATATATATACAGTACGTAAGATACATTTAGAAATTTTGCTACTGTTATAGTACAATTATACATTAAGTATTTTCTTTAAATATTGATTTTATTGTATAAAAAAATTGTCTTAATGTCATTTGCTATTTAATGTGATAGATGGTATAGTATGTTTTTACGTGCTTTAATCCAAGCAATAAACCAACTTAAGATTTTTGTAATTTCAATTTTTGAAGTGTACTTTTTACATAGGAATACTGGGCTACCTTTTTATTTGATTTTATTATGTTCTATTTTTTAATTTAAATAAAATCGTTTGTTTATTTTTTAAACAAATTTTTACAGAAACATAATTATACAAAAATATGGTGTCATTATTTATGTTTTTGTTTTGATTTCAAATATTGTCCATCGACATTTCTTTTTTGATAATCTTAATAAAGCATAATGTGTACTATTTAACAATTAAATAATTTAAATTTAATGTAACATCTGTTTAAATATACAAAATTGTTTTGCAAGTATTCACTACTAAATAATAGTACAACGTAATTTTCAGTTAATTAGTTAAATATTCTATCAAACTTAATATTAAAATTTCGATATAATATTCAACAGTAATGAGACAGTAACGAGGTTCTTTTTAATGAAAAGTGTAAATATAAATTTATTTGTTGAAATCTGAATGTAATTAATTCCCAAAGTGCTATAGTCGTATATTGTTCAGTAGCTTAATAATTTTCAGGCGTGAACAAAGAAAAACATATCTCCTTAAAATTTAAAACGCGTTTTCGCTCATATAACAATCATTCGAAATTTTTTATTTGATTTTTAATTCTTAATCTACAAGTAAACCTCGAATAATTACAACTAGAATAGCTACTTGCACGTGCATTCTTATCGCATATACAGTTTTTTCCCACATAGGTCAAAATGTGTATGTGTACCCATAGCCACGCGTCACACGAAGAAAAAAAGAGGCGTCATATCAGAAACGTCGAGTTTTATTAACTCGAAGGCTTTCGAATTTAATTGAATTTCCTAATAATAATGAATTTAAAAGCACAATTCATTTAAAAGAGGAGCTATTATAAACGTATAAAAGAGCCCAAACGCATTGAGTTTTGTAATTAGAGTAAAAAAGAAGAAACAACAGGAAAATAATAACGGAAATGCGAGTGCATAATAAATTCTGTATGGCCGCACGAGCTATAAAATATTAAAATTTTTATCAACTTTAAGATTATATGGAAACCTCTGAAAATATTTTTGATAATCGTCAGTATTAAATCGTTTTGTGAACTGTTTTTAATTTTATATTTTGATAAAACAAGAAACGTCGATTATTAAAACTGTAATATATACTTTAACAATTAAACAGGATAAATGGTTTGAAAATGAGTTGTCTGTATCAACTTCACTATACTTTTTTTACTATACTTTATTAAGAACGCAATAAAATATTTTTTATTCAGCACTGAAAGCGATACACATAAATTCGATAAAACGAATATGAAGGAGAGAAAATGTCTCGAATTCATTTTCAAAGCAAACTAATGAATAATGTGCAAAACACGAGTACTGTCGAATATTCCATTTATATCCCATATAATTCCCATGAGCGTTTGGGCCCCCTTCCCTAGCACCGCCGCGGTTATATGTACGAAATACGGTATTTCTCCGTAAATGGAATAAATAACAGCGCTCGCGCACGGCTCCGATGAATAACTTAGACTCCGCTAAATATTCGCAGTCGCTCTCACACAGACCTCCTGACTTATATACGTTGAGACCAGCCAGGAGAAAAGCGCCTAGTGGTTATTATTTTTTTTCTTTTAATACATTCATTTGACTTGCAAAATCGAATTGCACGCAGACTCATACGAATGTTAGTATTTAAATGTTTTGTTCGTTAATAAATAATTTTGCTGTGGGAATGCTTTATCGTTGATACATTTTTAGCAAGGAAATAATGTTAGAGTTTTTGGAAGGGATTTAAAAGGAAGTGATCGAGATGCTCGTTACTTTAAAAATTTATTTAAAGAAAAGAAAACTGAAGAGCTTTTTAAAGACTTTTGAAAAGAACATCAAGAAACAGTGAGTAAGGCTTTCCACTGGCAGCATTCGATTTGAGAAAAGTCGATAAACTATTTGGTCTTGGAAAATTGTTTTGAAAGTCAGCAAAGTTAAATACACAAAGGCGGATAGTTTTAGTGAAAAGGTGAATTGAAGTTAAAGTCTGAAAGAAACCTGAAATTAATAAAAGACAACGACATAGAGCGCAAATAAAATATGACTATAATTTTTAAACAAAACTAATCATAAAATTTTTGCGTGTAAAAAATACATCTTTCGGTCATCAATTTTACGTGCTATAGGTAATGTCATACAAGGTAAATTTACGTAACCTATGTCTTATACGTGACCTTTCTTGTGATACGAAATTTTATGGACTAAAAAAATTGACCATTTTAAGTGATGGGACAATTTATTTTTAAAATTCATAAAATTTTTAAACCTCAAACTTCCATGCGGACTTGGACGTTTGTTCTAAAAAAGTTTTCTTTTTAATTTAAAATTTCAGTTTCATAAAGTTTTATTAAACCAAAGACTGTAATAAAATAAACTACTTCTGTCCATAATTAATTCAAGATTTAAATTAAAAAATTAAATTAAAACCACAATTATAAGATAAAATAATAAATAAATGTTTTTAAGGCAAAGACGAAAATGGATCCAAAACATTACGACCAGCGCGAGACGAAGGAGCCGTAAAATCAAAGCAGGAGAACAGTAAAGACTTTTGCACTATTCGACCGCGCGATAAACTCGCAAAATCTCACTGATTTATGCCTCTTTCATTTCGCGCTGTAAAATATTTCCCTTTTCCTTCTGTTGTCCCGGCTAATACAGGGAAAAAGCCCGCGCGTGGTATGTATCGAATTAATAAATTATTCAGCGAACGCTTTGGCGAGCTTTGTATTGAATTACTTCTTAGCGTGCTGAATTTATAAAAGCCATGGCGCTCGCATATTAATAAAGAGCAAGAGAGGGGTAAGGTTTATATTTCCTGATGCGTAAATAAATCACACCGGGCAGTCGGAATGAATAAGACATTTTTTAATTCTTATTGCATGGCTATTAAAGAAGGGAAAGAATTGCATTCGTTTAAAAGAATTTTTTTCATTCTTTTAGTTTATGAATTGTAAACAAAGAAGGAATAAATAAACTAGAACAAAAGTATAATATAGGTCTTGACTGACGGTAACTTAATTTAAGCTTCGTTATTTTATCGAGAACTTTAACGGTTTTTCTTTTCGCGTCTGTGGACAAAATTTTAATAGATTGTTTTGTATTCTTGGGACAGTGAAGCGCCAGTGGTATAAACTTTTGTTTCAGAATAAGCCTAATTTGAAAAGTCAAAAGCAGTTCTTCGCTACAAAAGAAGTTTCGCAACCGCAGAGAAAAAGCTTTTGCAAATAGATTCGAAATTTTTTCCTTGCCAAAGTTTGCCTCAGCAAAACTTCAATGTTCATCACCGTCTCTCCTCCAGCAAAATTTACAAATTTAAATAAGCAGAAATTCCTAAACCAATACTCTCATATTGACACAGTTTTTAAAAACCTCAAAGAATCCTTTACAAATCATCCACTCCACCCCAGCAAAAGTTATGCACCAAAAACCAGCGACTCGCCCCTGTCACGATTGACACTCTCGACGCATCAAAAGTTCCCGCTCTCCAAAAGTCCCAGCGCGCCACGAAAGAAACTCGGCAAGATTTATCCCGGTCTCCGGCTTGGCTTGATTAAATTTTGCCGCTGGGATTTCCGTCGCGCCCGACGCTGACAGGCCGTAATGAGCATTATAAATTAATCAAGCCATCGCGGCGGCCCGCGACGACTGCCATAAATATAAAATCGGCCCTCGAATTCGCGCTCGCGCCTGACCGATGAGTTCGAGTTTCCAGCGCTCTTAATTGGCTGCGCGCGTTCACGGTTCATTTACACCGCGGGGTTACCTCCCACTCGGTTGCGTCACCGCCTTTCGCCTCCCTACCGCCTCGGCAACTTCGACCGCTTATAAATCAGAGAGACGCCAGAGCCGAGCTACTGGGGGCGGCAGTCTTGCTCTCGATTTTCGATTTCGCTAATTCTTCCGTCGGCACTTATTATCTCGTTTTCCGCGCGCCTGGAGTTGAAATAAGAATGAAAGCGGAATGTGTATGTGCTGAGAGATCGATGGTTAAAATATTATTGGTGATGAACGGGAGCTGTGAGCTGAGTAGAAGTTCGCGAGATTATGGCTGCTGTACATTTTGCGCTGCGGTATAATGCATCTGCGAATCCGAACATCTATCTCAGCGCGTGGGCAGCGTAATTCTATGCACGCACAATCAATGTTGGCTCACCCGTCGAAACGTATATACGCATACGTGCGCTCAGCTGTCCCGTGTAATTGCGCTTATTAAAGGGCGCGTGAACTTAAGCACTCGGGCGTCTCTCTCTCTCTCTTCCTGTCTGCATGTATGTGTGTGTTTATGTGTGCGTGTGTGTGTGTGCGTTCTGCATCAGGCACATATCGCTTGAATTTATGCCCGAGTGTACGCATACGCGTGCGTTGGATTTACGGGTTGGCGAGGGCAAATAAAGAGTCCGCGCTCGCGTAACACGTTCGGGAGTTATTGATTTATTACAGACGCCCTCTCTCTGTCCCGCTCTATCTGTCTACAAACGCGCTGGCAGATTCGGCGCAATAATCCGCCAAGCAAGAGTCATTGTCTTATCAGAGAATTCCACATTGACGCTCTCTCCTGCCGATATAACCGCCGCTTAACTACCGCTTCTGTGCACATGTGTGTGAATGTGTGTGTGTATGCATACGCGTGAGTGTTAGAATGTATGTACGTGTGTGGTGTATGTGTGTGTGTATGTGTCCATACGTGTGTGTGTGTGTGTGTGTGGGTGCGTATATGTGTATGTGTCTGTGTGTATGAGAGTGAGTGAGAGTAAGAGAAAGAGAGCAATTCTCGCTCGAGTTCGAACCCTTTACACCATCATAGTTCACTTCTGAACGATATTTGCTAATATGTATATTTGTTTGCATTTCAGTCTCGCACTATTGCAGAAACTGCTACTCTCACGGTTAGAGGAAATAATTGAGGAAATTCACTAATTAGTCTATTAGGTTTGTCATAAGCTTCTGTGTGATGAATAAATAAACATTTATGGGAATATGAGAAATGTGTTTCATTTTCTCTTTACTTTTTGAATTAGTCTTCCAGCAAATAACTATCTTTGTATTCCGGTAAACGTTTATATTGATCAATCGGAGCCGCGCTGGGTCGCGCTTAAAAATTATTATTTGCGAAAAATCGCGTTAATGTGCGCTAGTGCGACTCTTGTATTTTTTCACCCTTGACTTCTAGACGTAAGTCAGGTATAAAAAGATCGAGACCGAGTGTTGCAGTTATTTTTTCTTTTTTTTTTTCATCATTTAATTTATAGATCAGTAAAAGTAATAGTTATTATTGCAGGGCATAAATATGTAAATCTGAGACTTACATTAGTTCTAGATATCCGAATTGAATTATATTCCTGTAGTATATGTTTTCTGACATCTGTTACTGCGAAAGTAATTAAATTAATCAGCGTAACACAAATTATAATAATTAATAGCAAACTGGAACACGCAATCTCGTTCTCCTCTGATTCGTTGATTTTACAATACCATTAGTATTGGTATTATCGGATAGAGGACAACTATTTTAATGTATCAGACTATTATTAGAAATTGCACTTTATATCGATCGAATAAAACTTCGTAATTGCAAATTCATCAGTTTTTATTTATTTATTTATTTTTTTTCTTCAAATCTTGTACATAGTTATAACACGAGCTTAGTCGGCTTTTATATGTTTTATCTTTATTTTGTATAGAAAGTTTGTATACCCGTTTTGATCTTATTATTGCATGGCGAAGCTTGGATTTCAATTCCGTAACATACATTCATCCCCTTTCTACGATTAAATAATATATTATTAGCTGGAATTAGCAGTTTGCAAGATTTTCTCATCCTTCTTGCATTCTGAAAGAAGATTAAATGTTTTTTTTGCTTGGTCTCTATCTTTTGCGTGAATCATTCATACAAACTACATAACGAAAAACGGTTGAAGAATGAGTTATCGTCAAATTCTTGCCAGCCTCTCTTGTCGCGAAAAAATGTAAGGTAAACATAGCGCTATTATATACGTATGTGTATATAAGTGAAACATTTGTGGTTCTGTTTATGCATAGTGCATATATATTTATAGTGAATTCCGGGTCGCGAAAAGCTCGCTTATGTATATACTCGTTAACTCGATATATATGCATATATAATATACATAATATAATATATGTATATATATTTAAGTATTTATAAAAGAAAAGCACGTTACTCGCGAATATTTGTTTTTCTTATAAATTCACATAATCTGTTATACGTGTATACGGGATCTCGATGTTTTTACGTGGCATGTATTTCTTTTTGTTATTATGCATTGTGATGTTTTTTTTTTTTAATTCTTCTTGCAATGTTTCTACATGTATATATGTATGTGTACGTATACATACGCATACATATGCATATATGCGAATATCGAATTTATGATCATTACGTGGTTATCAGATAATGCTTGACAAGTTCGGTATTTACACGTGTGATCAACGCACGCTCGAGTTTTCTTTGTCTAATATATTATAGTTCTTCCCACTCTTTTGTTTTATATACACGCATTCACGCAAACATACTCGGCTACTTATTTATTAGGAAACTTTTGTGTCTTATTTGTCAGCGACTTTTAGAGAATAATAAATATATGTCTCGGGGCCCGGTACAACACGTAAATGGCTAACGCGCATGTAAAATTTATATAGTGCGCTGCGTATACGCGTTTTATATTTACATATCGTCTCCTTTCCTTGCACTCGTCACATCTGTAACTCTATCCGATTTATCTTTATGTTTTATTATGCGCGTATAGCTTTAAAGCCTCTATATATATAGGGACACGCGACCTGCACCGCGTGAATATATATACATATATATTGGAGCGGATTGTCGTATCTTGTATGTATGTATTTCAAAGTGAGTCCTATTGACGTAAACAAATTTTTCGTTTTTTTTTTATTTTTAATAAATATTTCATATAAGTAAACGATAAAAAATATGTATCAATTTCTTTTGTTACCTTATAACAATCGTAGTAAATAAGACTATTTGTTAAATTATAAAAGATTAGCGGTAATTCTGAAGCGACGTTATTATTTTTAGAACTCTTTCGTATTTCATTCTGGATAAGTCAAGACACAATTCACAGTAGACTTTAAATCAAAGGTTTTAACATTCGAAATAAAATTTTCTTTTACATTTACTTAAGGTGAATGACGTCAAGTAAATATTTCATTGTAAAGTATGACCGAAGAAAAGAAAATAATCTCCTTGATAATTGCTGTAATTTGCAGAGTTAAAAATGTTAATTATTCAAGACATATTTATTTTTATTAAACATTTTTGCTTTCAATTTATTTATTTTCTTTACATCGAGTTAATTTTCCTGCCTAGTTCGAGAAATATTAAATTTTTGACCATAATGACCAGTATTAATAAGCGGTAGTAATTGACGTTCTTACTCTGCAAAGAAATAAAAACCATGTCACGGGTGAAAAAAAGAAAGGGTTCAAGAC
>JAPYZA010007315.1:0-12367 GCA_030522685.1 Eupelmus azureus | reverse complement strand
CCCCTACTCGTACTTGCTCTCACACTCATTCTCCACGGCGTCAAGAATCCTGCAACTACAGATCCTCGACATCCTAAAATTCCTAACGCGTAACAATGCGTGTCGCTACTATACTACTGCCACGCTGCTCGCGCTTCTCGGGGGCGCGTATAATAGGCCCCGCGGAGCTTTAAAAGAGGGGAGGACGTAGTAGTCGTTGCGTGACGAGCGAGATATCGCGTGTATAGTCCGCCCAATTGTATTACACGTGTGCTCGAGGGTTACTCTCGTGTGCGTGCCTGCTTTCTCTCACTCTCTCTTTGTCTGCCGCGTAGATCCTGAATATAAATCTAATGGGCTCTGCTAGCGCGGCTCTCTCTCTTCTTCTTTGTCCCCCCTCCAAGGCTTCTTTTTTTGAGAGAGAGAGAGAGAGGTGGTGTCGCTGCTGTTCTGGGAGATGAATTTTTGGAGGGTGCAGTGTGAGCAGGCTAGACGACGGCGCTGAAACGAGAGCGAGCGAGTGTCATTTATAATGTTTGTCTTTTTTCGGGGATTTTCAGCGGGATTTGAGGTGTTCGCTCTCTCGGATTAATGATGTGTAAATTTCGCTGCAAGCGATCATCTCCGTTGCCAGGTCGAGGGTGATTGATTGTTATCCGGGGTGCATCTTGATTTGGTCTTGTTTTATAAATAGCGGGGATCAACGAACGGGAATTTTTAGAATACGTTTTTTTTAACGATTTATAGGCTGCCTTGTTGAGGTAGTTGGTAGTAAAAACTTTCACAATTTTTTGAAAGTAATATTATCGTATTTTTTTCAAAAGCACTCGTTACATTTCAATTAATTAAGTGTTATGGCAATCGATAAATTCAGAAAATTATCGTTTTATCAAAAATCATCGACCATTTATCAACTTATCGATAAAAATAGTTGTCTAATTAATTTCCTTGACTACTTTTCAAGTTTCATTAAACTCGAGCGACTACATAATCGAATAAGTTCGATAGTTTCGAGAGGCCAGAATATCCCCGGTCTTTCCCGCTCTCACAATTCACTGTACGCTTACACCCTACACCTAGTTTCTTGCAGCGCGTTATGGCCAGGAATATAACAGGAGTCCGCCCGGGCTCGAACTCGACGCGGTGGTATAGGCCTCTCGTAATGCCGGGATTAGCACGCGAACCCTCCCCTATATCTTCGCGCAGCCCCCAGGTTTATAGAAATCCTGCACCCCCTCGCCGGATTTGAGATTCTCTCTCTCTCTCTCTCTCTCTCTCTCGAATGTGCACTTTCCGTATTTCTCTCTCTGTCTCTCTCTCTCTCTCTCTCTCTGGCTGCACCCTCTCAAAATATTGGCAGCGCGTTAATCGTTTTCCACGTGCGGCTCTTTTCATTGCGAAGGTCGTTGTAGTGTGTCAATGTTTGCCTGTTTATTGGGATTCCCGATGTTTTGGCGATTCAGGGTGGATATTGCGGTTTTCGGGGCGGGCTGCGGGCCTATATAGGCCTGGCTTGTTTATGATATTTCGCGAGTGGTGGCGAAGAGATTTGCTGCCGGAACGGATGTATTATAGGTGCGTTAGGGTGTGTATGTGTGTGTGACTGTGCTCTTTTTGTGGGCTAGAGTAGTGTGACTTCTTTTGTTTGGACTGGCCACGGTGTGTGTTTACACGTGTTCCAGGTGTTTGTAGATACACGCTGGAGTGTATTAGTTTTGTCGAGGCGGCTCGAGGATTAATAGATAAGCACATAACGCTGTTTTTTCTTTTATGGTGTTTATAGGTCGTTTCGCCTTTTTATGTGACGGTTATTAGAATAATGTAAACAGAAGGTGTAAAGTCTTTGTTTTATTATCCGTTATGTCGCTTTATTTATGTTATTGAAATATAGCAAATGATTTAAAATAATTATTAATGATTTCGATTGTAAAGGAAAATTCTTTTTAATATTCAGCGTTGACAGGCAAAAGGACTGTATAAAACTGGCTTTATTTTAAAATATTATTCAAATATTAATTTTTCGTTTTCAAAGCAGTTTTTATGAGTAAGTTATCGGCCGCGCGAGAGAGTTTATACTATTATTTTTTATGAATGACAGTTTATTTCGTAGGTTTATTGGTCATAAAAAGTATGAAGTAAAAAGTAAAGTAAGTTATCAGAAAAAATATATTCCAATAATTGTGATTTATGTATTATTCATATTCTGAAGCATCGAAATTTCAAATGAAAAACCTTTTTCACCCAAGAATTTCATTATTAACATAACTAAGTTAAAAACAAAGCCATTCCATCATTTCGCCAAATCCAATTCCCAACCTTACAAAACACCATCTCACAAAAATATTTTTAAGCAGATATCGATATCCACCCACCCACAATCACCTCATCCCAAAAAAAGCTTCTCTCATCCTCAACCTTCCCTCACTTCTCTCTCTCCCCGATTCCTTAAACTCCATTATCGGCTGTCCCCCTCCCTCTTATATCCTGCCTTGATTCCTACCTTTCAGCGGCAGCGCCGCGGCGCCCACTCCTGGGCCACAGGCGATATACAGCCCACAGCCTCTCGGCATGTAGGTATATCAGCATCGCGCCGGGCGAAATTAGCCGGGCGGCGGTCGAAGTATGCACGAACGATTTGATCGGCGATGCGCGATACACCTCCGCCCTGTATATAGAGGCATCCTCCGGCCGCCGCGTGCTTTCGACGTGTGCCGGACGTGCCGCTTCTGCGCGCGCACTCACCTCTCTATCTCTCGCTCGCTCCCTCTGCCTGTATGTATATATATATATACACGAGCTCACCTGTCGACGCCAGACGCAAGAGTGCGAGCGAGCTACCTCTGTGTGTCTTCGCCCCGCTGAAGCGCGAAATTTCTGAGTCAGAGATTCTCTCTCTGTCCTGGTTTAAAAGGAAGATTATCGGAGGTAGCGCGTTGGCAGAGGCTGACTGCTCCCTTAGATGTATTGGAGATTCGATTGGAACTTTCGATTCTAAGGAGTGATTCGGTCGAGATGCTGATTGTGGGTCAAAAGCTATGGGTAAATGTGAAAAATGATGTTATAGTAGATGTTGATGCAAGTGCGAAAAAGTTAATTATCACACGTCTGTTGAATGATATTCTTTGGTACAGTGGTTATATTTCATTTACGAATGTTGCAAGATGCATAAAGAGCTAATTTACGCACACTGTATCAAAACATTAATTTTTCGATAATCCCGTGGTCAAAAGTACATATGGCTATACTGAAATATTGCGTACGCATCACCATGATAAAGAGAGTTCTCCCAGCGGTTGTGGACTAGCAACTTTTTACCTCTCTAGATGCACCGTACAATAGGTACTTTATCACGGGTAACTACGTAGCTTTTTAATATTGAAGACTAAATCTCCCCCGCATTATCACGGATCGCTTCGTGATTATCGATCGATTAAGCCAACAAATAGGTTGATTATATTCCATAATTGGTTGCTTGTTAACGCGCAGCGTACACTGATTCTGAGGTGCGCGTGCCTACGACGTGTAATTATAATTGCAGCTAACACTAATAACATTGACTAAATTATAACGATTCTTGCCAAAATCTATCGATTATACCAACGCAAAAAATAATCACAAACAACCCTTCCAACAAATTAACCTATCCGCGCGCGCAATTAACCGCTCCCAACGATTTTCCAACTCAGCAGAGAGCGGGAGAAAGAGACGAGTCGAAAATCAAAATTCCAGCCATACGCTAAAGCGAGCAAACAGAGCGAGCGCGTAAACAAGCGGTAACAGGCGAAACACTGCGTGCGCGCTGGCAAAATAGACGTCGAGGCGGCTGCGCGCGCAGCGATTTCTGGTTTATACGTCAGCGGCAGACGCAAGGCTCCCTTAACCGCGGCTTCTCTCGCTGTCTTGGAAAGAGGCCGAATCCTCTTGCCACTGGCTTCCACCTGCGACCGGAGAAGGAGGAGCAGCGAGGCTGAGGAGAAGCTCAAACGTCACATTGGTATAGAGTCTGCTGAGTCGGAGGCGGGGGATGCAATCGACTCGGTGTTTTGCGATCCGATGCGAGTTTTAGGCCGTTGTGCTACTTTACTTTGAGGCCTGCCGGCTTGGATATTTAGATTGGATTGTCGAAGAACCTATATGTGAGTTATCTAATGAAATATTGTCGGTTATCTTGTTCAGGTTAAGGATAGTTTGGAGGTTAAGTTAGGTTTTTATTTCGTAGTTTACAAGGTTTTAGAATTTTTCAATCCTTCACTAGCAGCAGATTGGTGTAAAACTTAACACCTCGAAGAGCTTTATAAACCAGAAGCATTAAGTGTAATTTACAAAACGAAACTTAACCTAACCTCCTAAATCGTCTTAAAATTCGATCAAAACCGAATAATTATATCACTCCCACTTTACTAACCCTTTAAAGAAAATTTCTAACTCACTACATTCATCAGTCTCACAGGACTCCCGCGTCCAGAGAACCGAACGAATTAAACATCGCTCTCCCCGAGCGCACCGCACCTCACCCCCATCCTAACTCGCGCTAGAAAAACAGCTCCGATAATAAGCCCCGAGCAAACGACCGGCCGGCGCCACTTACCTAAAAGAAAATGAAAGCGAGAAACAGAACAGTGAGCGGGAAAGAAAGTTTTGCATCGGGCCGGAAAGTAATAGTCCAGCGGGCTATTTTCGCGTGGGGCTCGAACAGCGCGTATACCGGCATTTAGAGCGCTCGGCGCGCGAGTAATGACGGCGCGGTCATTGCGTGGCCGCGCGCGGCAAGTGTATAGGCGGCGGAAACGGCGCGCGAGCTCGATCCTTGAGGCACGAGGGCGACGCACGCGCCGGGGAGGGTTATTACGACGGGCTCATTTTCACGAGGTGCATGTTCCATTCCCGGCGATTTGCGAGCTGGGAAAATTGTTGCGCGAGGTTGGAGCGAGCTGGTTTGTTGGAAAAGTAAGTTTTGTTTAGGGGGTGAGTTGGGAAGGTGCGCAATACTTGGGTTTGAGGAATTGGGACTATTGGGAGGAGGGTTTAGAGATTAGGTTGGTAGTTGAAGTTACTGATGATGTACACTTGACTTCAATTAATTCTGTCAAAATTTTTTCTCAATTTTCGTAACCTGTACATGGTTACTTACTATTGGATATCGCATAGGTTATATAATATAGTCATCTGTGACTGTTGGCTACTGAGACAGTGATCAAATTCAGAGTATGAAAATTTTAAAAACTTAACAGAATCAATCGAAGTTAAGTATACACTTACGGCATTATTTCATTAAAGAAGACTACCTATTTTTGCATAAAAATACAATTTAACTATAGAATATAATTAGTTGAAGAAGGAAAACTTTTTAGTTTTATATTAATATTCTATCATTAAAGTTCCTCGGCTTCGCCTCGGGCGACAATTTACATGCGATCTGAGGCGTTCTTTATTTTCCCTCCCTAGGTGCGTAATATACTATTAATTGAACTCAATACAACAAAAATCTTTTGTTTTTATCAATTTTCAATCATCTAAAAATCAAAGCAATCTATATTCGACGTTACATCTATCTATCTAAATAAATGTAAAATAAAATGCATAATTTTTTAGTAACTACTTTCAAGAATCTTACCTAAAGATTTCATCCGAGTCGATGAAGTTGATTGGTTTATCTAATTTCAATATAATCTTATTTCGCTTAAATAAATATACATTTTCTTGCGTTACTCTTAATTTAGTCGTTAAAAATTCTGGAATTCGAAGCCAAACTTTATTTTTATAGTAGAAATATATCAGCAATGTTTAAATTCACGTAGATTAAAAGTAAAAAAATGTACATTGTATAAATTGCTTCCTCAACAAACGATTTCATTTATTACATTCTGCACATTTTATCCATTGAAATGTTAGTTAATGAATTAAACAGCATTTGATTTTGTTTGAGTTATTTCATCGAAATTGATAATCAGATTAACGAGAGATCGTGAGATATTCAATTATTTATAAAATTGAACAAAGAGTTATATAAATAGAATTTGCGGAAATATAGAAATTAAAAATTCAATTAATATATTATATTAGCAATAATTTAAAACAATAATCCATTTATGATAATATTATAAACAGTATTGTTAAAGTGAAAAACGAATTATTCGAAAACTTCGAAAAAGCTCGCTCCTCGGTTGTTTTTAACTTGCGTGCGCAAGAGTCGCGTTTCATCGAGGCGAATCAATACATTTTCCGTGGCGTGGGACGAGCGCACGAAATTCCATTGTTAGAGCAAATAAAGCACAGAATTACCAGAGCGAAATGTATCGTCATGAAATTCAAAGTCAGCTTGGGAAAAAAAATATTTACAAAAAAGAACATTTGTGCAAATAGAGCTTTTGTTGCGAAGCTGTCGGAATTTAACGCGATTTATTTAATAAACATATAACCTGACATGTATACTGAGCGAACGAAATAACAAGAGTAAATAAATGCTAGTATGCCTGTGTGGGGGTGAAAAATATTTTTTAGACAAAGGAAAAACACTTTAAGCACCGTTTTTAATTTTTAAGTTGTTAAAGATCTGGATAAAATATTGTTTGACAAAAAATAATTAAATAAATTACAAAAATATTTTTTGTCAAAATAATATAATTTACTAGAAGTTGTCAATTTAAGAAAAAATGAAAGAAACATTGTTAATATGATTATTATTGAAAAATGCAGGTAAAGTCAGTAAGTCAAAATATTTACGCTTTTATCTGGAGATGTAATCTTGAAAAAAAAAAATTTTTCAATTTATCTGATTGACTTTAATTCAACAATTTTTGTGTTCCCGTGTAGTTTTTTACAAATATTTTTAAATGGTCCTTTATTAACCCCTTAATAACTAACATTTATAAATATGTTAATTTTATCAATTTAAATAAATAAACTTGCTATATACAAGAGCGAACACAATATGACTTTAGGCTACGGATTTCATCAACACCGATACGACATCCTGTCAAGCCAAAACTAATTATTCGACAAACTTCATCCAACCACGTAACCAGGAAAAATTCAGACCAGGAAAATCTCACCACTGGCAAATTATAGTGAGTCAGTCACCACCGCACTGCGGTCTCCTTCGTCCTTTCTTAAAGCTGCACGAGAGAGAACAGAGGCACAAGCGTCGTAGTAAGTATATACATACATATATATATATACGCGTATATACCGAAAGCTGCGGCAAAGGCAAACGACAAGACGGTCGAAGCGTTGCATGCTCGTCAAGATTGCATAATGACATAATATTCATGGCGCACGCTTACGCTCCGCGAGAGCAGCGAGGTAATAAGGGTGTCGCCGCCGCCACCACCGAGCCACCGTTGCTGCTGCTGCCGCTGCTTCTAGATATATATATTTATATATGCTAGCGCATGGGTGTGTGTGTGTGTGTGTGTGTGTGTGTGTGTGTGTGTGTGTGTGTGTGTGTGTGTGTGTATAGGTGTGGGTGGGTGGGAAATGGGGGCGAGCGCGGGGCATATTCGCGTCGCGTAAATAATATAAGTGAGCGAGAAAAATGTCTGTAGGGGGTGGGCGCAACGAGATTGGAATCCTAGTGGAAAATTAGCAATATTTTAGGATGGGCTTTGGGATGTGGATTGGTGATATTTTATGGTTAGATTTATTGAGTGGGCTTAAATTGTTCTTTTCCTCCCTGTTTTATTTTGGATCGCTTTCAGAATGAAGGTAACATACGTACACTTTTTCTTCTGAATCATCTTGTAATGTGATAAAAAATAAAAATTAAATTAAAAGATTGTAACGCAATTAATTTTTTCTTCAAAATAAAACTGTTATTCATTCGAAACTCGAGATGAGATTCGTGTCATACTCATTAATATACATAATTTTTTCTCGTTTTTCCATACAATGAGCCCGACAGCTACTGCTCAAACATCCATACAAAATTAGGAGTACCCGTATACACATCTCGTGATCAACGAGTGTCTTGGAATAAAAAAAAGCTGAGAAGCGTTCATATATTCGACGTCGCTACATCGCAGAGCCATAGAACGGAGACAGGATATAGAAGTACACGAGGCAGAGAGCGAGCTCTCGCTCAAGTTTGCCGCATGACGGGCGACGGACACATTTTTAATTAAGACAGTTTCGAGGCGTAATTAATTGTAGGGCGGCGGCTGCGCGCCCAGCTAACGACGGCCGTTACCCTGGCCCCCGTCGGCTGGCATTGATTTCGCGCCGAGCCTCGTCGTCGACGACCCTTCAAGCCCCTTCCAATAATAGTTTCAAAATTTTTAATTACTTCGGTGGGTGGAGGCCAGCAGTGTATATATATCTATAAGGTAAACTCGCGCGCAGTCGCCACGTGCTGACAAACAGTTGCGGCGATTTTTCAAGACTTTCCGGGGCGACGGACGCGCGCGGCCAGCCGGGCAATTAGGGAGGCTATAAGGCAAAAGTTAGCATCGCGCGTCAAAAGTGCGCCCGCTGCTTTTCTATGTATCGCAATTACGAAGTGTTCCTTCCCACTCGACTCTTCGGGATTTGCTTTGGCCGCTGGAGACTTATAACTTTTTAATTAAATTTTTCAGTCCGGATTCAAAACGATATTCGCTGATTCGGTTGGCTTTTTAGAAGGCTTTCACGGCTGTGTCCGGCACTTGCAAAGTTTTCATTAATTCAGTGTAAGTTTTGCCTTGAGCTCTTTCCCTTTTCAGGGTTACGAAGGAGTCGAAGGGCTCGCCGCTTAATATTTAATACAGTTCGCTGCAAACTTTCTCGTACAAATAAACTGTTAATTGTTTTACGTTAAATTCGTTGGAAACATTGTTACATTATATATACAATGTTATGATATAGCTGTTAGATACAATAAATTTAAAACCCTAGAATTATATTTTTATACCTTTACAAGAGTTTTTTAAACCCTAAAGACAATATTAATACAATATTACTAGAATATTAATACAATATTATTAGAATATTAATACAATATTACTAGAATATCAATACTGCTACAATATTGATACACTATTAATAGAATATCAATACAATATTGATACAATATTACTAGAATATCAATACAATATTAATACAATATTACTACAACATCAATACAATATTAATATAATAATAAATTTATAAACATTCAAAATACACACTAAAAATATTCTTTCATACATAATTCCAAATTAAATAAAGAATTACTAAAATGCTTGCAGAAAACCGTCTCTCTAGAACCGACGCAAAACGTTCCCTCACCCATCGCCACCCATATAGATCTCCGATCTTCGTAAACTCTTACAAGCTCCCGTATCTCGTCCGCACGCGCCATGAAGCGCGCGAAATAAAGTTTCCGGGGTCAGGCGCTCGCAGAGAAAGTTTCGCAGCTCGCGCGCGCGCGCCAACGAGAATCTACACCTCAGCCCATATACCACGCAGCGTCAGGATTATTCAGTCCAGTCGGTAAAGGACGACGACTTTTACATCGAACATCGGGCTCGAGAATACGAGCTGTTAAGTCACGGGCCCTGCCAGAGAGAGAGAGAGAGAGAGAGAGAGAAAACTCTTATTCAATAAAAGGAGCGCGTATACAGGCCCTAGTCGCGCCTTATCACCGGCGCGTTCGCGGATGTATAAAAGCGCAGCTAGTCGCGAAAACAGCTCGATAATTCGAGTTACGAGCCCCGCCGACGAGCGAATTGTGCCCGCCGCTGAAACGTTTATGGGACTGTATAGAGCTGCGAGCTGTACGGATACGAATGAGCGTGGGCTGTACTTTTTAATCAGCGTAAACTGCAGGCAATTGCGCCCGCGGAGCTGCGATAGCGGTCATCCCGTGGTGGCTTCACGTCGAGCGGAAAAAAAGTTCGAGGCCGTGGGCGCGGAATGTCGTAATTAAAAAATTTGTTTGTTTTGGCGCGGTCGCGTTTTTGTAGCTGCGGAATTCCGGAAGCGAGCGGGTTCTGAGGATTAAAATTTTTGGCCGGATTAATTGTGGATGTAGTTTCTGGGACGAGTGCTTTTGAAACAGTTATTGGAGAACGGAATAGTTTTGGACTCGATTTCGATTGGTAACAGTGATTCTTCGAGGTAATTAAACGGTTAAAAAAAACTTTTTTGCGATTTTATTTTTGGAAAAAAAGAGGTGGAAAAGTACCAAACTTTTATTTAAAAAAGTATATTCCAGATGCAAATACCTACATGTCTGTATTCACAAAAATTTTTTATTTCAAGCACACCCAGAGCGCAAATATACCTATCTCGAATATTTCAAGAGAGAGAGAGAGCGAGAGAGAGTGAACGAAAAAACAACAACAACAAGAACGGCAAAGAAAGAATATAGAGAGAAAGGAGCGTGGCAGCAAAACATCGAACGATTTAAAATTCAATAAAAGTCTGAGGGTATTCCGTGAATCTTGTAAACGTCTCTTCTCTTGCTGCGCCTCGGCTAGGTCTCCTTTTTTCTGGACCAGTGCTCGCTCTCGCGCACGACGCACACGGAACAGAGACGAGAGCGAGTGAATTTCTATCCCGGAGATAAAACCCGCCGGCATTCGCGATTCAAAGAGAATGACGGAATAGGAGCGCTCACTCGCGTACGCGTTCACCTATACGCACACACACATACTTACATATATAAATATATATATATATATATATTTTTTTTTTTGTTTACTTAGAGCGGGATCCCACGGGGAAATGCATTCGTCTTCTTTCTTTTGTGGAATTCACGGATTGCGAGATAAGGGAAAATGCCGGGAGAGGGAGGATGCTGTTCGACATTCTCATCGGTTGATCGCACGAAAATATCCCATAAATATGCTCTCCGAGTGTGTCTGAATTCGAAATGGCTTAGGTTAGAAGTGGAGAAAGAAAGAAAGAGAGAGAAAGAAAAGGAGATGCGGGTTGTGCCGTCTTATTTGGCAGGCTAGACGGAGAAGACGCACTCGATGATTTTATTAAGGGTTTTGTATGCGAGGCTTGCTTGTGTGTTGGTGTATTGCGATAGATCTTGATTTTTCTGGTGTTCGTATATACCAGGAATGTTTGTTTCTTCCAGATTCCAGGATTTCTTTCGAAATTAAAAGAATTTTCTTAGTTCCACCACTTGAATGCAATACGTGTACTTGTACATCAATAGGGTTACGTAGCACGAATCATAAAAAGAAAAGCTTCGGAAAAACAGGAATAATTTACACGAGAGTCGTGAGCAGCGCGGATTAAATAATTCATCGCGCCTCGCGCACTATCCGCTTTCCGTCTGTATCCCTTCCAGCGTAAACAATTAAAAAAAGAAACTCGCTACCCCGGCTCTCCCGCGAATTTTTCCATAAATTAGCATCGTCGTCGTCGTCGTCGTCGCTGGCAACTTGCTCTCCCTTCCTCGTGTTCCTCGGAGTTCCGGACAATCGAAATGCTCCTGGGGATGCGCGAGCGCCGGGTAATATTTAGTATTCCCCGAGCGTCGGGCTGTCGTGGCTTATAATATTTCGCGTCATATTAATATTCCAGAGGGAGAGGCCGCTGGTGGCGCTGTAGTCGCGCCGGAACTTTCGCTGTTCTTCCTATTCCCCCACCACTTTCCAGCGACTCTCCCGCGTTCCACTTTTACCTATACGCCATTGCGCTGAGCATTCGTTCGAATTAGCGAATGATCTCCCCTTTTTCCGAGAGGATTAGTCTGAGGGGGGAGGGGGGTGGAATGGAAGGGTGTGTAGGTGATCAAACATTGGCGGTTCGGACGAGTACACTTTGGGAATAGAGAGACGCTTTTTGCGGCTGCAGTGTTGCAGGTTTTAGTTGTGGATGAATCATTTCGGCTGAGTTATTTGCATTGAAAATGGCCGGTGCGACAGACAGCGGTATCGGGTGGTGATGGGCGGATTACGTGCTGTGCTAACGATTGTGTTTACCGTTACGATAAAAGTGAAAACACTTTTCGGATTACTTATTCGACCATTGCACTTTATTCTAAATGTATTAGTAGTAGAATAGAATTAGTAAAAACATGTTTTAGGTGTAAGACACTGATAAAAAGTTTTATTTACTTTTTGCTTTTAAAACACATGAATAGTAGGAAAATTTTGATTCTTTAATGAAAATGTATATTATATTAAATAATTATTTTAAATATCCTCTACACTAAATAATTTCAATAATATTATCAAAATATTAACGTAAAGTTTTATAAAGAAAAATCTTAAAATCAAGTATAACCAACAATAGCGCATTATTCCCGCAGTCGCGGAAGAAATCACCTAATGAATTAAACATGAGTTTCCGAACTTTGCCCCGAATGACTCTCGAGCATTTCGCAAGCTCGTCAAAGATTTAAGGGTAAGACTTAACGAGTTCCGGGACTTTCCAATTATGAATTGCGCGCAACTCGCCAAGCCATTTTTCTTTT
>JAPYZA010007314.1:9371-33807 GCA_030522685.1 Eupelmus azureus | reverse complement strand
GTGCTTCATTTCTATATGAAATATGATTTTCAATCATTGTTCAATTCAATATTTGCGTGAATGTTAACTTGTTTAATTTAAATATTTGTATTCATTGCCATTTTCGCAATGTACTTTTTTTTTAGACGATTGATGTGTTTAGTAAAATTTTAATTGTTTCAGTTTGTTCATAAATAAATACATTAAAAATATTAAAAAATATGATATTGATATAACTTATAGTTTAGTTATTACATTTATTATAAATTAGTCGGTTATAATAATACTCTATTAAAATCATATTAATGTCAGAATCATTGCATCTATGCGGAACTTTGATTCGAATCATGTAACCATGTCTTTTTTAATTTTCAATGGATAATAACGTGAATATGGATTGTTATCGATTGAATAATTAAATTCTCTCATAAATATTAACTAGATTATTGATAAACCTGTTTTAAAAAATGCAAACTTTTCAACACTCTCTAGCGTGAAAGAAGCAATTGATAGTCAATTAATGGAGCGTTACGTGAAATTATTTTGCAATTATCTTGTACACCTACATCAGAGCTGATAAATGGTCTTGAGAATAATGTGGGCAACAAAGTGTTTTGAATAATCATTCATCTAATAATGTTATATTGATATAAAACAATTAAAAATAATGATGAAGTATTTTCTGAATAAAAATAAAACAGGATACAACTTGTGAAATTCAAAACAATAACAAAATAAAAAATAGTTTTTCATTTGAAAATATAATAAAAATTTTTTTGTATTACAAGAAGTATATTTTTAGGAAAGAGTATTATTTAAAGAAAAATAAACATGTGAATTTATGGAAAGTATTTTTATTACTGTTGAAGTATTCTTTAAAATATTATATGGATGAATTGCACGATAAAATTGAGCTATATAAGCGCGGATAAATTTTACTAGAAAATTCAAAAATGATAATAAAGTCTTTCTTAAAGAACCTTGAAAAAATAACTTTCTTCAGAAAGTGCATGGTTTTTATAATTAAAATATTGATCTTTTGTAAAAATATCTATTATGCAGCTTATGCATTTTAGACGAGATGTGGGTATTGATTTATCAGAAATTTACATACAAAACGAAAAGCGTTATAGTATGAATTATAATAGTTCACGTCAGAATCAATTTCATATTGATTCATATGAAAATATTTTCAGCTAGTTTTACATTACCAAATATGTTTTATAAAAACTTTAACAAACTATTAGTATTTACTATACGAACTCTATACAAGAACTATGAAATAGCAAAGTTCTATTTGTCAATATATCATAAATTCAAAGAATCCGATTACATTGTCGTATTTCAACCTAAATCCAACCATTAAAAATAAACCTTTGCCATCTCTCCACTCCAGAAATGCAACAAGAACAAACGAATTAAAAGAACAACAATATTTCCACACTTTCATCGCGATCATTCGTCCCATAACACCCGGCACCAAATTTCAACAGCATCAGCAGTTGGAATCCGTGCCGCGTCCATTATCACTCCCAATCATTTTACATCCCACTCTCATACCCCCAACAAAAAGACCAACGCGCGCACAGGCGCATCTCGATAACGAATCTGCCCCCGTTGGAAGGCGGAACCAGAATATCGAGAGCCTAACGATCTCGTCGAAAATCGGCGAGGCTGCAGCGCGAGAGCTGTTTATACGCAGGCGACTCTATTTCGAGGCTTCCCGGCCGTTTTTCTCCCGCGTCGAGTGGGGCTCTCGCTCTCGCGTCTGGCTCGTCCAAATGGGATTCCGTCGCGAGCGATGTTCGCGTCGCGTGCGAGTAAAAACGTCTTTGCCGTCTGGAGTGTTGGTGTATATACAAGCGCTGAGTTGGCGCGCGTCGTCGATTGCCCCGCATCCAGGGGAATTATCAGCTTAGAGAGAGAAAGTGGAGTGAACGCTTGTGAAATGTTC
This sequence comes from Eupelmus azureus, assembly GCA_030522685.1. Classification (NCBI taxonomy): domain Eukaryota; kingdom Metazoa; phylum Arthropoda; class Insecta; order Hymenoptera; family Eupelmidae; genus Eupelmus; species Eupelmus azureus. The sequence goes on along the minus strand of JAPYZA010007314.1, from coordinate 31,874 downwards.
CTTTCGTTCTTTAAAAGCTGAAGATTGCTGGTATGGCTTGATAGAAATTGAAGTTAAACGTATAATGCTTTACAGTATTGACTTGGAGTGTTATACTCGGTAAATGTTCGGCTTGATTTGAGATATGATTTCAATATTTATAACCAGTAAATTTTATTATTCTTCCAATTTCTTTAAATTAATTTATATTACTTTCCGGTTAGAAGAAATGTTTATGATCCATAAAGCTTCACTTCTTTTTATGGCATTAAGAATAATTCAGTTCCCTTTCAATAGATCTCTCTGTGGGCGCATTCTTTCTTAACATTTACTCTCGCATATATCCAATGTTTTCTTCATTTTCTTGACGTCATTATGCTTAAGTCGTTAAATGATTAAAAGAAATAGGAACGCCTCGTGTGATTTCAATGTATCGCATTGTTTTCTCAATCCGTTTTCTATGAATAGATAAATTAAATATTAGTTTTAACCCAAATAAATTTCTTATGTCTTAATTTCACCACGTTATACGAAAGTCTCATTAAATGGAAAATAAAAAATTCATTTCAGTAAAATGTTTATACTGATCCAATTTGAAAATCATTTGCCGGTATCGGACTTTATCTGTCTTCAATGCAGTTACTTTAGTTCAAGAAAAAGATTGTTAATGAGAAGTGAATACTAAAATTTAACGACTAGATTACTTCATTAAGAGTGACTTTATTCTTAGTTTTAGACTAAGGCGCTTTTATTTTCCAATGAGTCATGAAAATATTAATAGATCTATAATCAATTATTGGAGCATGGCAGTTATGTAAAATCAAATTGTATAGTTCATTAAAAGGCACTACTACGAAATCATTACAGTTAAATTTTATAAATTAAGAAATGATACAAAAATAAAATTTGTTATTTTAAATTTTCGAAAGTACGTAAACTATATTAGATACTTTTTAAAACCAACCTTCACAATATTATGCCCGCTCAATAATATCGAAAACAAATGATTTTTTTATCTAATCACAAGAACACGAACCAATAAGCGTAAACTAACCGAACGACCTACTTTCCGCTCATTTCCTTCCACCTTAAACACAAAAACAATCCTCAAGGTACGCACGCAATCCGTCAAAATAATCAACGAATTCTCAGCCCAAACTTCCTCCTATTTACATAATCCCAAAAACATCTAACCCAGAACCCCGAACCTTTCAATAACCACCTTGTCCTTCCACTACTCCGCTTGCTTTTTTTCTCATCACCCAATGAGTCAACCTCTCCACGCTCACAAGCGAAGTATGGTGAATGTCGAAATCTTCGCCGTACCATTGTCCGAGTATATATACGAAGGCACAGCGTTGCGGTTTACGAGCAGTGCATGCAGCGCGCGGGCCTCTCCGCATTGCGGGCTGCTGCGCGGCGTTTAATGCACGCGGCCTCTTCGAGCGCAGCTGACTGCGCATTTATCGTTCGCGACCGCCCGCGCGTTCTGATACTAAATTCTGCGGCGCGGAAATTTTGGCGCAGTTTCTGGGTAAGGGTGGGAGGGAAATTTTGGCTGAGAGGATGGCGGTGTGGGGTCTCGGATGGTGGTGATGGTAAGCATTTAGAACTGGGGAAAGTGTTTGAGAGGGGTTGGGTAGGTTTGATTGAGGATGTGGGAATGAATGCGAGTAGTATGAGTTTTATAGGGTAAGACTTTGCTTTGACTTTAGGGTATATCTGATGAAATGATTACGATTTTTAGCTGCATTGAATCTGAATAAAAGTACTCCAGGATTCAAAAAGAAATTGTGTAATTTCGGTTATGTTGAAAAATATTAACTTTTCCTCACCTTTATACCTGCCTCCAGATTTTCATAACAAATGTAATAGAAAGAGACTTCAACTTTAACTCACCTGTAACAAAAAATATGAACATTTTTTAGATATAGTAAATCATATAAATGTATATTGACGTAAGTATTCAATTATATAGTTATTGCCAACTTTGTACATATTTTTATTCCGTTATCAATACGAGAAGATATCGATTACGGATATTAAAATAATCAATTAAGCCAAGCACTGTTACATCCGTTAAAACGCGCGCATAAAATAATTGATTGATGATGTCACGTAGTACAGTTAAGACTACTGTAATCGCCGCATAATCAACCGGCGCATTCAGAGAGCTCAATTATGGCTCTACCACCGCTACTCCAAGCAAACGACTACCTATACAATCCACGCAACAATTAAACGCTTTCCGCCACTATCTTACCTCCTAAAGGCCACCTCAAACAAACAACTAAAAAACAGCCGCATCCTTCGTCTCAATCAATAAACTACTCAACGAGTTTAATATTCCTCCCTCGACAAAAAGCGAGGATGCGAAAAAAGGCGCTTTCTCGCGTCAAGATAGACACATTCTTCGGTCTTCGGACTCGTTTGTGCAAATAAACCCGACAAACGTGTCTGAAATCTCTAAACGCACCGCGCTGGGACATCATCAGACCAGCGACTCCACGATGGTTTCTTGCCGATGCGACCAGCCCCGGTTCTGTGTGTATAAACATTTTCTTCTGTTGTTTTTCTTTCTTTCTTTTTACTTGGGTCGTGAGCTTTTTAGCAGTTTGCCAAGGCGTGGGAATTGAGTGGCTTGAGTGGTTTCAGGAATTCCTTTTGAGGATGATTGAGTTAGTGATTGAGTGATGGGTGAATAATTGATTTTGTTGCTGATTGAGTTTGTATAATGTTTGCATGATAAATATTGATAGGTGGTCAGAGTTTACCTTAAAACTAATTGAAACTTATCGTACTTTAGTGAGTCAGAACTGTTTTCTTATTTTGTTTATTATTGCAATTACCTACTATATTCATACACTAAAAAAGTAATTTTAGCTACAACCATCACACCCACTAAAATACCCAACTCAATATATTTTTCATTCATAAAATACAGCACTTTCAGCAATCCCACCGCGAATCACTCCAACCCTCCATCCTCCAAAAAAAACCCCCACACTCAGGCGATCCATTTTTCAGCTCCACGCGCCTGCATCCTCTGCGCAAGCACATCTCCAATTCCGCGCGCTTCCTCCGCCTTAATACACCCATCGAGATCCAGACGCCGTGCGAGCTGTCGATCACGGCATATTTATAACGGCCAGCGAAATGTACCTCACGAGGCGCGCGCGAGCTCCAGATGTTCCGGCCGGCTCTCAGGAGAGCGTCTGGCAGCCGGTGCGCGCTACGGTCAGTCGTTCGTGAAATCTTTTCTTCTCGTTTTCGAGCAGGGAAGGTGCGTGAATGAGGAGAGTCCTGGAATTTTTCTCGGATGCGGCGGCTTTACGGGGAATTCGTGTGGGTATTGAGGGGTGTAAAGTAGATGGGTTTTTTGCTTTCTTATATGGAGGGAGGATATGGGCTTTGTGTGGTTTATTGTGAAGTGGTTTGAATATTAAGCAATTGGGTTTTGTGAAAAAAATGTGCTTTTATTTAAGGGGAAAGTTGAGTTATGTCACTTCGGTTAATACGAGTTATTGTTGGTATATTTTTAAGATGCTTTGGCAATTTATAACAAGCTTGGCGCCTACCGCTTTCAAATTTGCATTTGTTACTTTATCTCCTTGTAGAAAAGTAAGTAGCGTGTAGACGCATCGTACAAGAGAAAGTGCGACAGACAAGTAGAGAGAAACTCTAGCTGCTGGACATGAATAGATTTGTTAAAAAGAAAAAGCAAAAGGATTTATTACAAGATTAATTGTGAGGTTTTCTGTAATAATTCACACTATAACATCCGCAACGTTTCATTTTCAAAGAAAATTTCACAAGACCTCCACTCGCAAAACCAATCTTTCCCTTCTCTATACCTTTCAGAAAAAGCACATCCTATATCCACTATTTAAATCCACTCTCCCGTCACTCGAAAAACCAATCGATCCGCCCTTTTCGTCCATCAATTCAGGCCGCTCCTCTCGGCAATACATCTATTCAAACTAGTCCTCCTCCACCTTCTCGTAAACCGCATCTCGGCATTAATTATTCCACTCGTAAATATCCCGTCCCCCTCTCCGCGCTCATCCATCGGCGCGCGCGACTCTCTTTCGCGAGTGCATCCTCTTTTAAAATCTCATCGTGGGCTTTAACAGCCCAATTACCCTTTCCTTTGAGCGCGCTCGCGCAAAATTCATATACGTGCCCGCGCGCTCGCGCCAAAACGACGATTCCGCGCGTCTTTGAGCTGTCGATGCGGCATTATACATTCCCTCCCGTAAACCGAGAGAGAAGACGAGAGTAGCGAGAGAAAGAGAGAGAGAGAGAAAGAGCAAAGTATAAGAGGACGGGCGCGGGGAGGTCGGGGCGGAATATAATTGACAGTGAATGAAAACGGGCGGCAAGGTTACTCTACGCGGTTCAGGGCCATCGGTGTAATTATAATGTGCGCGTCTTCGCGGAGAGAAAGAGAGAAATATGGGCGACGTGCTCGCGCGCGTATCGCGGCCTTTTCTTTTCTCCCCGGCGATGCTCCTCTCTTTTTCCATCCCGCAGCGGCAGATGCCCGCCGCGCCGCGCGCGAGCTCACGACTACGTCAAGCGAAATGAGAGTGCGCCGCTCGCTCGCTCGCTTCGGATTTTTGTTGCTCGCCGAGAGCGACGACGTTGAGCAAATACGATGGGCCGAGATAGAGCGGGTTAATATGCGCCGCGGGAGAGGGGAGATCGAGGGTACAACTTGGATAAATAAGAGGAGGTATATCATATTTGGAGGAAGATTGTTGCGGGATGGGATGGAGAGGATTGAGCGGGGAAACGTTGTTGCTGGATTTTGCTGGTCGAGTTTTGAGTAATCTGTTGCTGGAATGTTTGAATTTTTAATTGGAATAAATGAAGGATGAATTGATAAATTTTAGAAAGTTGTTAGGTTGTTCTAATTAGAGATACAAAATTTTATCTGCTGTGTTCCTTTTTTTATTCTGTTTAGCCAAGGACTGTAATAACTGCATTTGCAATATTTAACCAAAAAAGCTATAGCTAAGTAAGATTACGTAGATAGATTGAGAACAGGAATAAGAGCTATAAATTACTAATGAGAAAAAGACCTTGTATACATCAGGAAGTTAAGTGAGAAGTTCTAAAATCGAACTGAGAACATGAAGTAAGATCGATCGTACATAAGAAAAAGGTATTAATACGATCTCCAAATAAAATATCATACATTTTTGAAATATTACTTTGTCTATTTCTTACAAAATAAAAAGCAAATGTTAACCTAAGAAAATTAGATTGTTTGAAAAGACCATTTAATTAAAGGTATTATTAATAAACAAAAGAAAAATAACATGAACATAGAGACTACAATTACATCATTAGTAGCCTTATTATATAGACATGACAATACAAAGGTCGTGAACCATAAAACTACTGTCATCATATATTTGAGTTCTTAACATACAACTCCCTTTAACGAACTTAATGTCTCAATGCATTAAAAACTTTTTAAAATAAAACACTCCTAGCTTATTAACCACTACAAGCATTAAAATACCAGAAAGCCTCTAAAAATCGGTCAATTTTATTAAACGACGGATTTTCCGCGAATCTACGACCTTCAACAATTAACCCAACTTCACTTCTCGAAAATCCAAACTACATCCTTTCACAAAACCCCAGCTTTTTCCGCAAAGCTACATCACTCAACAATTAAACCAGCGCATTCCTCAAAAATCCAGCGCGCAATCTTAGGAACGGCAAAATCACGAGTCCTCCAAGAACGCCGCGCGCTCTTCCAGAGCCTCTAATGACTCGGAATGCACTTTAATGCGATCGGTGCTCTCTCTTGCGGCGCCCGGCGTCATATCTCGGCTCATTATTGCGCTTGGCCCGGCGATTCGTTAATTCGCGACGTCACGACTTCTTGCGCTCTGTGCGCGTGCATTCCGCGGCGTTTGTTACAAAGTTGAAGTTTTTGTCGTCGTCGGGCGAGGTTGACTTCTTTTTTTCCCCCGAGCGGACAGTATTATTGTGCTTGCGTGAGTTATTCGAGGGGAGGTAGCGAGCTACCGGTTGGCACGCGTTCGGTTGAGTGTCGGCTTTTTGCTACGGGAGGCGGAGTTATTTAATTCTGGGCCGCTGTAGGTACTTTATAATTTAGTTAAACGTCTCGTGAATTTAATAGAAGTTTAATGTATGGATGGTTATTTCTTTTTCAAAAATTGCAATATATTTTTAAGCGAAAGCAGTCAGGTTTACGAATCCTTAGAGCGTATCGATAAACGTGTCAAATAAAAAGCCCGCCCTTTCATAGCCCCGGCAATTTTCTTCTCCTGCGCGCGGCCTCGCAAAAAAGGGCGCACCTAGCCGCCGGCTTGCAGCTCTACATTCCTGCCCTCGCTTTTTGCGGAATTCCTCACTATGCATGCCCCTCCGAGCTGAATTTCTACCCAGCTTATTTTCCTCTCTTACTCGCCGAAATAAAAAGCCGGAGAAAAGCCACGGCGCAGAAGAACAACCGCTCTGCAGCAGGTGAAGCTTCCCTTCGCTATTGCAGCCCTGCATGCAGAGCTGGATCCATCTAGCGATTTAATTGCCAAGCTAGCGGCTGCATAATGAAGCGATGGCACGAGTCTCTCTTTCTCTCGTGTCTCCGTATGCTATAATTCATTACGCGAGCTCGCGGAATAACGCGTGCATTCCTCGGGAGCGCGCGTTGCTTAACGAGCGTAGCGGGCTGAAAAGCCGATGATTTTGTTTTCCAGGGCGAGTGTATATAGGTAGGTGTAGTCGGTAGCTGTAATGGACGGTTTTGCTTCGGGGAAGTCGAAGGGTGTTTAGGCGCTCAGTTTTGGAAAAAACGGGAACGGCGACGCATAAATGCGAGCCTCGAGGTTGCTGCTGCTGCTGGCGAGCTTATGGGCGTTTGACGCGTAAAGGATAAGGGGAATAATCAGCGCTCGCAGGGTAGTTTGACTCTGTTTGTTATTTGCATGCGGAATGTGGAAAAGTAGTAAAATGACAAGATTTTATAGCAGCTTTGTTTCGCGCAAGATGAAAATATTCGATATATGTTTAGCAAAATAAAAATAGTGGTTATTTAAAGTTACTGAATCAAATGTTATAAGAGAACTTTTTATACAAATCAACAAAGTATCTGTCTCTAAATCCAAAATAGAACGATAAATTATAAATAACCAGGAAGAAGTTGTACAAAACTACTTTGAACGATACTTTCTCTAAATATCTCGTCACCTTACAATCCCGACTCAGACTGCTCTTATCGTTCATCTAATCTGTTATAGTTGTCATTTTCATGTATCGACGTGGTATTAGCTGAAATTTAATTTCGATCAAAGAAACCTGCTCCCGCTTGCTACGGACAACTCGTAGGCGGATTAGTTGCCGGATTAAGTGATTGCTCGACGTGTAATAGTCGTATAAATCAAAACATAATGGTAATTTGTAACAGGCTTAGCACAATTTTATCTACAAGATTATTATTTTTTTTTCTTTTTAGTATAACTGTTGCAAACACAAAGCTATACTTTTTCTTCGTTTCAATTGCAAGATGAAAAAGTGAATGAATTTTATAATGAAATATAACGGATTTGACGAAGAAAAAAGGCGCTAATGAATTTCACGCTTCTGATTACTGGGTACTGAACTTTACTGTTATAAGTATTGCAAATTACATCTGGCATCTAATTAAGTAAAACAACTTATTCCTAGAATCCCAACTATATACAAAGTGTAATTTAGAATTTTAAAATATAAAATTCGTATTAGTAACATTACAATAAATTAATAAAAAAATCAAATATTCCACCAAAACAATTTTTCCGGCGCTAAACTTATGAAAAAAATTGCAACATACGTTTGGAACAACGGCTAACCTCCGACTGCCCGCATCTCAGCCTCATATCGTGAAACCGGCGCTCTGGCAGCAACTGAGCACAATAGAAAAAAAAATAATAACCAACGAGTCTAACAAAAAGCGAAAACAGCTCGGCGAGCATCGACCACGACGAAACTAAGTCACCGATTTACCGCGGATTACGGAAGCAATTTAACATCGTCGATAGAGAAAAATCGCGCTTTTTTTCCTCGGTCGTTCAAGGGCCGCGCGATTTCGAGTCCTCGAGTGAGAGAAAACGCGGCAGCCGGCCGATGGAGCGAGACGCGAACAACTGATCGTAGGCGCGCAGGAAGGTGGAGGAGTAAAAGAGAAACGGGGAGAAAGAGAGAGAGAGAGAGAGAGAGAGAGAGAGAGAGAGAGAGAGAGAGATAGAGAGAGAGAGAGAGAGAAGGGAGAGCAGTGAGAGGAGAATCAAGTGCGACGCGATAATAGGATAGAAGGGCTGGACTATCATAATTTGTATTTAATACAAGTACTAATATATGGACAGTGATATTTAGATAATGTTATACCTTAGATAATTTTATGTTTAGTTATAGTAGAAGTCAATTAGACATAAAGAGATTACATTAAATTTTTCTTATTCAAATAATTATTAACATTTAGATAATTTTAATTTGATATATAACGTTGAAATTTATAGCTATACTTAATTTAATTATTATAACTATATATAGTAGTAAATGGTGGGCACATATTTGATATCCACCACATGATTTAAGGACTTTGAAAAAATATTTAATTTGAATCTATTTAAAATACTATGAGAAACCACAAAATAAGAAACTACAAATTTTCGAATAAAAATAAAATTTAATATGAAATTAAAAATCATGCATTCATTAGACATAAAGTACTAGAGAAGAAAAAATTCTCCCGTGGAATGCCATAAAAATGAAGCCCTTACCTTTCATTATACTTTTAATGACCTTTTTCGTTTACGTGACTCATTTTCAAGTATGGACTGTGAACGTGCGCTTTATGTCCTATATTTATTATTGGAATGTTTTAATTGCTTATGAATATTCAGAGAAAAATAATAAAGAGACATCTATGAGCTGCACTTGATTCTTATGACCATTTTTACTGATAGTTATTAGCAGTAAACGAAAATTTATATGATATCCATCATTTTTTTAAATAAAGCCTTAATTTGTTAAAATTGATTTGAGTTTGCTATTTCCAAATATTAACTTTTGTATTTAGAAAATTAATATCTAATTATATAACTTCGAGCTTAATAAAACATTTAAAGCTTATTAAAGTTATTTTTAACATTAACAAAACAAATTATAATTTAAAAAACACACCAATAATGTGATTTTATAATTATAATATTTAACAAAAAATAATTTAAAAAATAATGAAATATCAAAAAAAAAAGAATGTTAACATTTTAACATTTCACAATTACAAAAAGCCCAATTTACCCTACTGCACTCAAACCAACAAAACTCCTCTCCAATAATTAACTCCATCAACTAAATCAACGCCCTCCACTGTCAACCCAAAAATAAAAGCAAACGTCACAATACCTGATTCTGTGTCGTCGTGGTCAGCTCCTCTGAGGCAGGAGTGGAAGCTCCTCGACAGCCTGCGGCCGCCCGGCGAGGCCGCTTCCGCGGAGGCGGACTGGTGCATCTCTCTTGTCACCGCGTCGTTCCGTGTTCCACTAAACTCTCTCTTTCTCTGCGTTTTTCGCTCTATCTAATCGCGCACCAAATCGTGCCGCTGACGTCTCATCCTTTATCGGATGTCGCGCGGCACTATAACATTGACGAGATTCGACAAAACTAGAGTCTTTCACCGGCCTAAAAGAACGACGCTTTTTCTGGCCAGAGATTTCACCGGTGCATTCGCCTTATCTGGAAAGAGAATGCACACTTATACACGCGTACTTTCTAAAATATGGTTTTTTTCTTTCTCGTTCGCTTATTCCGGGCGTGATCCACTTATCAGACGAAGAGGTGTTTAAGAGGCTGGGCGGTGGGTTTCGCAAAGCGATCGGAACAGTGACGCATTGGTGCTCGGGTGTTTATCGAACGTTTTATGCTACAATAAGAAGAAAGCTTTGTCGTGAAAAATAATATCTTTTGAGAAAGGAAAGTTATCGTATCAATATATTTTAAGAGAAATTATGAGGAAATACTTAAAAAATACTTTATGATAACTATATAAGATACAATAAGTGTGTTAAATTTATTTTAATTATTTTTTATGTACCGCCATATTGTTAAATCCAATGAACGTAATTTTTAATTTAAAAACTAGTCACAAGTTCCACCGGTAACCATGTCAATCAAAGTCGAAAGTCAAGCACGGTGACGAAAAGAAGTGAATTCGATTCGCATCGCGAAACAAGTGACATAATCGTCCAGAAATTAGCTTAGCCCGTCATCTAACAATGGCCCCGATCAGCGACAATTGTCACCGATTATGTATTGTGCGCCTCACACATTTTCAAACGTCAATCCGCGCACATAAATCAAGACACTTGTCGCGTAGGCCTATTTTGCGTTGTGAAAGTGCACGCATGTTGTTTATCGAAATTGAATAAGTGGAGTCGATTATCTCTTGGCGATCATTCATATGGAGTCTTTGAAGGTGGTGAATCGGTATAAATTTATTATCTTCATTTGTAGCTTGAATATCGGCAATTATGATACTTTTAATCATGCGGTACGTGAAGGTGAGAATTTCATTGTCAATATTTGGTTACAGAATGATTGATCAACGCTTCACTGCATATTGCGAAAGGAAGCTGATCTAATTGTGGTTTCTTAATGGTATAATGAAAAATTTCAACACCGGTAGTGAATGACCTCGTAATTTTTTGTTCCTCTGGTTTATTATGTTGGCGCTAATTATGGCGAATCCGCTTAAGAGGCATTCTATATTCTATGGAAGAAAATAATTGAATTCCTGATGAAAGATTTCTTTATCTATGCAATCTTTCTTTGTGAAAAGTATCAGCGAGAAATTTTGTATCAGGTCAGTGACTTTTATTGCTAATGCAACGTTGATCTAACGTCTTCTCTCAACCTAGATTCTAATCAAGGACTATTGACCGTTGGACTAATAAGAAATTTTCGAAATCCTAACACATTTTAACATCAAGACATGAAATTTATTTCCGCTCCAATGAGTTTGCTCCAGATTTTGTGAAATTTATGACGATGTTACAATTTCTTTTTTGTACATGTGAGATAGATGTAGCTTACTAGTTAATTTGCTGATCCATCAACGTCGATTTTTTCATGTTCTATCTGTATATTCTGATTTTAACATTTTTCTATGTTTTTCTAATTTTGTTTTTTGCTAAAGTAATCATTAACCGTCATTGTTCTTTGTTAAAATTTCAGATACAATTTTAAAACGTCAAATTACAGCATTCATTGTTTGCGTGAGTAGTTTCCTCCTTGAGCCTCATCAAAATTCAAAACCCGCATCAACGTCACTGTACCCGTCAAAACGATAACCAATTCCACGAACTATTTTCATTACAAAACATAACCATATCATTCGCAACCCACAATCTAATTCTGCAAAAAATGACAAAATTGCAGATCGCTATCGTCAAACTACATACCACTAATCCCATCCCTCTTCAAATCGAATTAAATAAAATCCTACAAACAAGCTCAGCTCCTCCAACGCGTAAGACAAGCAGCAGCGGACTATCTAAATTACGCGGGCAATTATACGCCTGTGCACCGCTCGCTCGGCTCGTGTACTTGGCGATAGTGCGCTGCATAATTTATAAGAACGCGTGTGGGCTGCTGCTGCCGTCGCCTCGTGCACACGACCCCTGCCTCCGTGGGTGTTACGAACGTGGGCATCCCCGCGGCAGCAAGTGGGACTCGATTTGCAATTAAAAAGCCCGGGAGAAGCGGCCGACAATTAGCCTTTACGACGAGGGACTCGATACGTCTCGTGGCGTTGCTCATTTGCACTGAATGGGGCGAAGCCAGAGGAAATGGGTAGCTTTGAATGTTGGAGGACTTTTTAATGGAAGGAGCTTGAGATGTGGGTGAGAGGGCGGTTGGGATGGAGTAAAAATATACGTGATGGATTGTACGAGTGACCGCAGCTTGGAAAGTGGAGGATTGCAGAAATTTATGAATAGCTTGGTATCGAATTACGGGCATTTTTTTTGACGGGTATAAATTTGAGCGTATCAATTTTGAGTATTTTTAACACTTTGCTGTTATACTGTAAAGGAAAATGTAAATCCAACGATAATGTGTAGCCTTCGAATGATAAACTAACAATAAAATAACTTTGCAATTCAAAGCAGGTAACTTAGTGATAATGATAACGTAAAAATATACGTCAAAGTGACATACTGTATATCAAACACACTGTAGAGCGTATGTATAAAAATAACTGCAATCTACGTAAAGCACCAACCACTAAGATCAACCACCTCCCACGAACCCTCATAATCTTCGGGCTGAATCGGCGATTAGGACCCTACGACTGAGCATTCGAACGAAATTCGAGCGGATCGCGTGAGACGGGCGATAAACGCCCACACGACTTTGTATTTAGGTACAAACGGGGTTGGAGCTTCAGCTTGCTCCTTGAATTTCCCGATTAATTATTAAAGTGTACGGCTATTGTATATTCGAAGAAGGGAAGGCGTTAATTTGCTGTTAAAGTCGATGAACGGAACTGCGACGGGTAATTGGTGATTGTAGAAGGTACTTCGTTCGCGGACAGAAGAAAGTTTCTTGTGTGTAAGTATGCATTTTCGAAAGTTGGGCGTGACCTAAATGCATTGAAGTTAATTTGCTATACGAAGTTTTTTTACATTTAAAGAGCAGTTCATTTTTAATCATTATAATTATAATTATACGGCAAAGATAATTAATTTTTATTAATGATAAATTTGAAATGAAAGATATTTGAGTAAGTTATTATTTATTAAGGTTTGATTAATAATATAAACATTGTATAAGAAAAGGTAACTCCATAATATTATTCGATACTTAGCCTGAAGCTCTTCAATTGTTCTGAATACGAGATCAGACATTTTTCTTAAAGAGTGCTCTATTGTTTCTTAAACATAGGCTGCGCAGATTTATTTCATTTATTACTTTTTTCAAGCACTATAAATAACGAATAAAAAGAAACAATTTGCGATTTCTATTCGCGTTTTTATAAATATATCGACATAACAAGTTTGAAGTTTTATAAAAAAATTACGGCAATCGATAAGCCGAACATTGATTTTATTACCCGACTATAAACTAACGGAAAAGCACTTTACTCCGCAAATTTATTGTACGTCAATACAAGCCGAACGCAACAGCGTGAATCTGGCACGCAGTCGCATACTTCATGATTCCAAATAAAATACGACGAAATTTCAACGACTCCGCGACACTTCCACACTCAACTAGGCCACAGAAAAACGAGCCAGAAAAAGCTCCGGCATCTTACACGCAGTAACATCAAGCCTCCAGTCGACCGAATTGAAAAACTCCGCAATAACATTTTCCGAGCCAGTTGTGCACTTTCCTCGCGACCCAATTTCCAGTACGCGCTTCCTTCAATATATATTTACAGTTACGTACGCTGCGCACGATGCATAATCGGATGCAAGCTCTCTATAAAATCCTAGCGCGCCTCTTCCCCGCTCGGTTTTTCTTCTACCGCGAAGCCGGTTAGATACCGCGAAATTAATTGCCGCGCGTACGGGAGGTAATCCAGAGCGGATCGAGTTAATTGTGTTAATCGAGCCGCTTAATGCGGTATATTACAACCGCTTGCCGGTATATACACATGTATGCACTTTCGCCGCGCGTGTATGTATATGTGTACACAGCGTAATGCGCTTTGCAAATAAGGGACTTGTTGGACGAAAGCAGGTTGGCGATGTGCAACGAGCGCTTTTTCTTTTCGTTAGATCGATGATCAGTTTAATGACCGAGTGGGTAACGGGTTTGTCGTATAGGAGGTATGGAATTAGTGCGTGCTTTGGCGCGATTATCATGGCAACTCGTGTTTCCTACTTAATTTCTGCGTTCGGCTAAATTCCTGGCTTCTGTACAAGTAACAAAAGCATTCTGAAAGAAACATTGATACATTGTTTTTCAAACAAAAATTTCACGCATTCTTACAGACTAAAGATAGACAGCACCTCGGAAAATACAATTCATGAACATTATAAATAACCCACCTAAACAACAAAAAACCCGGCCACGCAAAAACATTACTCATCCCATTCACAATATCCGCGGCGTCGTCGGAATCGAACGAATTTTGCGGGGCGGGCCGAAAGGTTGCGTCGGCTCCGCGTCCCTCGTCGACTATTTTCGCGGCGCGCCGCCGACGATCCGCATAAGCGAGAGATCGTCTTGCCCGAAATAGCGACGTGCTCGAGCGGCCGCGCTTCGAGCGTTTCCACTGCGACGGCAGCCGCGAGGTAACCGACAAATGTATATAAAGGGCGAGCGATCGGGCATGCCAAAAGCTCGATGTTTACGCGCGTTGGAGCTATATAGGAGATCCGGACGGATGTGCGCGCGAATTCGTGCAATGTCTGTGCTAGGAATGGGCAATGAGCTTGATGACTGCAGTGATGCTCGAGGGTTTTTTATTTGGAATTTTGTTTTCTATTTTTATTTTAATGTATGATTAAATAAAATGGATATGTAATGTAAGATCTGCGTTTATATGGATATGTAAGGTCTGTTTAACTATTTATAGATGTTCACTTTTAGAAATTCAATTAAATCAACAACGATCGGCAATTTTTAAATTATCCAATTAAATAATTATACTTAAATTTATATAACTACAGCATAATCGACCATACCGTTGCTTACAAAAAACGAATCGCACCGCGAGCAGCTCAAAACGATTTCGCCTAACAAGAAGCGTCTAATCCCTCCGCAATTACCTAATCGATTCCTCCAGCTTTTTCCACGTACCAAAAACAACATTCGTTCTCTTCTCTCTTCCTACACATAAACCAGCTCTGGCGAAAGCATTAAACTCCCTCTCTCTTTCTCTCTCCTTTCCTTGAAATAACGTAAAAAATTCGTAATTCCTAGGCGCGAAAAGATAAGCGGCTCCGCGTAACTCAGCCCAGAAACTCATTCGGCGGCTGCGACGTCTTCTCGCGGTGAAAACGCGCGAACGGAGGGAGGCAGATTTACGCCGCGCATAAAACTGCGGCGCGCAAAGCGCAGGCCGTGGCGGACGGCGAGCAGAAAAGTCGCGCGCGCGCGCGCCAGAGGAAAAGGCCTTTGTTTATGTGGGGCCGTTAATTTCCCGCAGTTTAACGATTTTTTTTAGCATTTTTGAGGTTTAATAAAAGCTTTATTCGAAGGAGACTTTATGCTGTTAGAAAAGTGCGATTGTGGGGCTTTTCATTGTAGTGGAAGCTACCGTTTTCATTTTTTGTGAAAACGAAGGTGTTGGAAACTTTAAGATAATAGTGTAACTTTTTTATTATATTCTAAACAACGATACTTTTTATATTTAACACTACAATATAAATATTAATTAAATACGGTAACATTTATTTATGTCTAATATTCAATTGAGAAATAATCATTTTGATCAAAGATCAGCATCAGGAAACAACCTAATTCAAATACAACTTCAACAGTAGCCATACCTAGACCAGCAGCGACGGTCATAGAGTTCAAAAATTTCGAGCCAAGATTTACGAGCACCACCGCCGCGGCGACTCGGCGAGCAACTCACGCGATCGCGCGAAAGCTGCCTATACCAGCTGCGTGCGTGCGTGCAACGAGCTAGGATGAATTTACGAGACGGCGAACTCGCTATTTGCTGCCGCGACGACGCGCTGCTTGTGCCTACTGCTAAACGAGAGATGTAAGTGAATCACGGACGAGAGACGAGAATAGTGTGGAATAGTCGCGAAATGTTGGAGGGGTATATATGGATTCGTTATTGATATAATTTAGTACTTATAATCAGTGGATTCTAGTTTTAAGATGGTGCCGTTGGTGATTATAGATTTTTTAGATGTAGTGTGTAGTTTTGGCAATCTGTACAATAATAAATTCTTCTATGTAAATTAAGTTTCTAATTTAATATATTTATATAAACATTCTTGATTAAGAATTTATTAATGGTTGCTAACATGCTTATACGTAAAACCAGTTGTTGATCTTAATAAAGTCCAATCTCAGATAACTAACCAGAACACACTTAAATTACCTTATTCGCCATCAGTCCGTAATAATTAACACAATCCTCTAAACTAGACCAATACCTCACAATCCAATAATTACAACTCGCCAAAGAAAAAGTCACCATCACTTAACCACTATCAGCACAACAACACCCTCCCACCAATCCCATTCAAAAATCATTCTCAGAAAAAACCGCTCCCCCGTTGCACTCGTCCAAGCATCACATCTGATTCACGCACAAGCCGACTGACTGGCCACAATTGGATCAACGCGCTCTGAATGCCGCGGGCGAATGATGAATGCTCGGCTCGGGACGATTAGCGCTGCTCGAGAGCGCCTTATTAGCCGTCTCGGCGCTGTATATGCTCCGCGCACCGGCTTGATTAATCGTCGCTGCGATTGTGTCGCGCGCGAGCTCGCGGAAGGAAAGCGTTATTGTACTCGCCAGACAAATCCGGGCGTAGGTACGGAAGCTCCCGAGCGTGGCCGTTCAACTCGAACTTTCACGAGCGCGACGGGGCTAAGTTGCTCGGGGATTTTGGGCGAGTTTGACTTTGGCTGCGATTTGGAGTTCGATAATTGTTATGGTTAAATCGTTTGGTTAGACGAGTTGTAGTCGCGAGAGAGAAATTAGACGGCTGCGGCGAATGGAGTTCAGTGACCTCGCACCAGAAGCGATTGCGCTGACAGTGGCCGGAACGAGAAGGAAATCCTGTATTGTTTGGTGAGTTTCGGGGGAAGAGTCATTTTTATTATCTGGGTCGAGATTATATAATTTTTTTGGATTGGAGAAGGAGGTCGATTTGTTGTTGTATGGGTGTAGAATGTAGACGGGAATCGTATTCGATTATCCAATTAAAACTGATGCGGAGTATTTAGAAAACTAAGTTAGGATCTATATAATACCGTTTTAGTAGTTTGCTTGTTACAACCTATTTCACAAGCTGTAGTTCATCGCATTACTCTAGAAAATAGCTACGAGTTTATACTTATAAATGTAATAAAATTATTAAAAATAAGTAAATTTAATTTGTATTATTAAACCTCTTACAAAATAAAGCCAGATATAAACCGTTTATTACAGAACTCATAAAAACCACTCGAGAAGCTTGAAAGACACTCTAAGCTGAAAAGAAATTCAAGTGGTGCATTTTCCGCGAAAAATTTTGAAGCCTGCGAGGAATTCCACCAGACGCTGCATTATGCCGCGAAAAGATTTATACAATTTTTGGGAGCGTTCCAAATAAGTCGTACGGTTGCAGAATTCGAAGCGAGTCTCTATATAACGACCAAAAGCCTTGTCAAACAAAAATAATCTCTATATCTTCCTCTTTCTATAGCCTTTTTTCTCTTCACCATAATTGGCGTTTATTTTAGCTTCTTTTCTAAGATGAACTTGCAACAAAAAATTCTATGAACTGGTGCAACTGAAAGATTCTGCTTGCATTCTTACGGTTTTTGTACGCGTCACCCACGACCTTATTTTAGCCATTGTAACGGTAACAATGATGACAATCCGAAAGAGACGCCGACGACAATGAATCGACGACATCTTCCATTCAATATATATACACGGCGCACGGATGTCGCTCGTTTTCGTGAATCGAATTGCTGAAGCGTATTAAAAACACAATCATTGTCACGTTATATTGATGAAAAAAACATTTGATATTTTATATATGACATAAGTAATCAAATATCTCTTATTTCACCAAAGCAAGTACATCTTTTTATGTCGTTTTTGTACAAAAACTATCAATGATTCTTACAACAATATCTCGAAAATTTATCATCATTATTCAACAGTAAATTCACGAGGCGCGCAACCTCCGCAAAACTCTTTCACTGCACAACAAGCACGAGCAATAAAGCAACCTTAACGCTCCAGCAACCTAGCTTCAAGTAACATTTTTACTACAAAATTATAATGTTCATGTAACGCGTGCTCGCGCACCCAATGTATAAAACCAGACGCTATTAAACGTTTCAGTGCAGGCCCTCGGCACAAAAGGGTTCATCTGCGTAAAGCCGCTCTTGCGCAAAAGGTAGATATATACGGAAACACGCGTTTGCTCGACAAAATACCATTATTCAGTCACGCGCGCCCACGTGTCCCCGTAAACGCGAGCTTTTAATCATCACCCACATGGCGCGCAGGTTATACGTACACCTCTGGGAAGACGATCGGTTCCCCAGAGCACATGCGAGGGGATCGATGGGTCGTACAAGCAGTCCTCTTCGCGGTGAAACGCGAGATCCCGGCAAGATGACGCTTCCTCTGCTCTCTGTAGTTTCTTTGTAGTCGGATAAAATTTATCGCGAAAGTGGGTAACGTGGTATTTTATTGCTGATTGTTTATACGGTACTTGAGGGCGTCGTATTTAATTCCAGTTTGTAGGTTTCTTTTCAACTGACTTGTGATATCCGTGATAGTAACCCGTGTTTAAAATTCTTAATCGTACCGTCAAACTAATTTAATGGACATTTTCACAAACAAAGCTACTATTTCCATCTCTCTTATCAGCAGCTGGACAATTTTTCAAAAATTATCTGATCCAGTTCCAAGAAAAATCATTAATCACCCCGACCGCCCAGCCAACACCCTATCAGCTTGGAAGTATTTATCGCTAAAGAAACTCGCTTTAAACTGTTGGCATTTATCATATCGCCTGACGATATACTAGCCTAGCTCCGCACGCGAGAGAAGAACTTTTCGCGAGAAATTACTTGGTCAGTTGGAGCGGCGCAGACAACAGAATGAACGCGACTTCGCCAACTTTGCTCATTTGGGCGCGACTATCTGCGCGTGGAAACTGCCACGACAGTGAGAAATCGAAGGGCCCTTCGCAAGAGCAACTTTCATAACGAGAGAACGTCGCGGCCTAACTTCCTCCTCTGATCGGTAACATTACGCTGGCCGTTGAAATTTTCACGACGACAGAGGTATTTGGTTATTACACTACAGGTGTTGACTTTAAAAATTCATAGTTGGTCTAGGTGATTTCAGACGATTTTTGAATAGTTCATCAGAGAGAAAGGCAGGGCTTCTTTGACGACGGGTCATTGTGATGACACATAATTCAGCCTTACCAGGTTAGGGTCTCTATAAAGCAAAAGAGACACATCGCCCAAAGGCCTTTCATCCCTCATTGGCCGACCCGAGCGTTTGAAAGGCAACGTGCCAAGAGCCAAGCGCGACAGAGAAAGAGTATAAAACTGCGAACGGGCGGAATAAAAAAGTGAGCCGAGGAAAAAGGAGAAAGCCAAAGAGAAATGGGTCAGTGGGCTATTAAATTTTTCAGATTCTTTATCTAGTCAGTTTGCCGATAGCGTTTTTATCTGGGAGTATGCTGTCGCGATAAATTAAGCAAATAAAAAGCTTTGACTCGTGTCCGACCGGTCGTTTATCGGTGAATTCATAAAATACTTTTCGACCAAAATAGAAAAGAACGAACAATAGTGAATATTTGCAGAGTGCACAACTACATACATGATTAATAGTACGAATTCTCGGTACTACGACTAAACAATAAAAAATTTTCCTCAGCTGTACGACCCATCAGTCAGAGCTACACCATTAGATTCCCAATTAACCTAAAAATGACATGTAATAATCTCCTTATGAACACTCCATGACGTAACCAGGCCTGAGGACGTGGAAAAAAAACGCTCGTTTCCACACGCTCGCACAAGCACCTCTTCTATATCAATGCCGAGCTAGTGTACACACAAGAGCCAAAGAGAGAGCCACTTGGTGTTTATTTCGTACGCGGGAGGAAGGATATATCCCCTTTTGTCAAAGCGCGCTATCCACACCGGAAGCCGTTCGCGCTGTCGCTGTATATACCTGCCTCGCTTCCTGTCCCCCTTTCACTGCGGGTCTTTTAACCGCGTGCGCGATATTCGGCGCCTCCTTGAGTTCCGCGTAGGCTTGAGCTGTAAGCCGAATGTGCAAGCGTTGCGTGTATTGTAATCGCGAACGCTGATCGGCTGGGTGGGCTCGAGGATGAAGTGGAGAATAATAATTTTACAGGCGATGTAACCAATTGTGTTTGACTTGTTGTATAACTGGTTGCATTTGTGCATTTTTGATGGAATGGTTTGAAATTTGATCTTTTGGAAGATAGGCTGTTACAGCTGTAGGTTTCGTGCTTACTATTTATTAGTGAGTTTTCTATAGCGAACGCAATTACGCTGATAGATCAGTCTGTGAGTGAGTAAAAAGATCAATTCTATTTATATAATAATACCTTAAATAAACGACGATAAGTAATTATGTCTTAAATAACATTTCTTCTACATACAATAACTACCGAAAGTCTCTTACGATGAACATCCACGTAATCAACTAACGGAAAAATGATAGAAAATATTCCTTTCACATCCCATCGTTCCACAACAGAGGAAAAAAAATTCGAAATGCCGGAAGTAAGATCTCGACAAAACGGCGCGAGCCCCCGACTCCATCCTATCTTTATTCCCATTCTCAAACACAGGTTTCTTTTATCGTTCGAGACCCCCTTTCTTTCCCTTTGTCACGATCGGACACATTTACTGCTCCGCTTCGCCTTTCTTATTTTTTACAGCGCGTTCTTTCTTCCTCTCCTCAAGGGAACGACCTTCCTTATCATCACGCTAAAATCTACGCCAGCTCGCGCGCGCGCTCGTTTTCCTCGCGTGAAATCGGGTTAGCCAAGATAAGCTCACTCCGCGCGCTGCATTAGAAAATCTCGAAGCGTCGCGCCTTAACACGCGAACTTGGACGGTGTATAGGCGTAATCAATGCGGCAGTAGGTCTGTGTGTGGGTCAGGCGAAGTAACGCAAAGCAGGTAAAGTAGCAGTGTACTACGGTTATGGATTTTCTTCGTGGAAGTTCGTGCATATGTGTGGCCTACATTTCAATAATAAAACATGCTAGCTCGATTGTTTCGGTGATCTTTTTTTTTTGTCGATTCGCTACCCTTGCAGGTCTAATTGAGAACAGGTGGGATGATATTGTTATTTTTTATGTAAAAGGTTAATTCTTTAAATTATTATGCTATTTTTCTAATTATGGTTTTTGTTTTTGAAGTTTTTAAATTTTTTAAATCCATTTTTGTAAGGTTTATAAAATTTAATTATTCAAGTACCGTACATTTCTAAAAATTATCTTTTAAAATTATTTTATTTATGAAAACATTAAACATTAGAAATAATGAAACTTTAAAGAAAATTTCTCTGAACACGCAAAAATTAAATTCAGTAACATTGCATCTTGCAAATAACTACCTTTCTGCAAAATTAAAAGTAATTACGTCAAACATATATATCTTCGAACAAAGTTGAAATATTAGCAATCTTCTAAACTTTAATTAAAAAAGTAATTATTTGAACTGACTAGCGGTAATTTAGCGCAATACTGAAAGCCTTCAGATATTTTTCCGCCAAATAATTCCTCAAGAAAAAAAGCATTAGCAAATAAATAATCTTCGCACCTAATACTTTAATCTCTTATTAATCCTTTTAATCATGCATCCAAAAATTGACTGCTTTACAAAACCCAATCCTCACCAGCACATCGTACCACCCGCTAAAAACAATCTACCGTTAACAACAACAAAATCACTCGCCAATATCCTTCACGCGTCGAGAATCGCTCATCCCACTTCCGGTTTTCGCTCAGCGCATTTTTTTTTCTTTCAATAAGCAGAACCCGCCCGCTCGGCCATCGGCTTCTTTTTCCTCTTAGTCAGTCGAGACACGCGCGATCCGTTCGTTTGGCAGAGAAGATTCGCCGTATAAAGCGGGCGGAAATCTGGAGAGGCGGGAGAGCCCGTAAAACAATGTGTACGCGATTGCCGTTAAAGGAAAGCAAGCAGGTACGCGTAAAAGGCACTTTTCCGTAGAGCAGTCGGCTCGTAAATTTTGCTGCTGAAAAAAAAAGAGTAACGCTTGTCAGAGCTAGGTCGGCGGCTCCAAATAAAAAGGTCGTATTTTCTGTGTATAAGCATAGAAGATACGGCTTTTTTATTTTGAGCCGACGAGCTTTTTTTAATGGGGGTGCGAAGTTAAACTGGAAAGTTAAATTGGCCGAGTTTTTAGGTTTTCTTTTTTACTTGTGTTAAAGGGTTTTAGGATTGGGAACGTTGGATGAGTTGATTAGAACACTACAGATTTAAGAAGATAAACAGTTTATTCGTTTAAATGCAAATAGTGCTAGGTTCTTTTAGTGCTTATAAATATTTGTAATTAACTACATTTAAAAGAAAATAAAGAAAATTATATTTTTGGATAAATTTAATTTCTTCCAATAAGGCGTGTGATTTTAAATTGATTTGAATTATTTGTACATCTTTATATTTAATCTACTTATGTTTTTGTTTGTGTTTGTATTTTTTATTATTATAATAAAATAATTTACATTTACCTTATTCTTTACAGCTATTATTTATTTTACTATTATTTCATTAAAACTT
>JAPYZA010007312.1:0-15385 GCA_030522685.1 Eupelmus azureus | reverse complement strand
TATAAACAGAAAAATATCAGTATCAAAATTCGAGCTTATCGACATTACCGACATTATAACGTGAATAATTTTTTTAACATAGTTAATGGAACTTTTTTGAAAAACGGACACCGCCAGCTTCTAGTAAAATATATAATTTTTATAAAAAAATGTTTTCCAACTGGTTTAATGAATGTTTACAACATAATTTTTGGGTTCCCGTAAAATATTCTATGTAGATTTCTACCCCACCCATTTCACTATTGAGGGGCCGAGCAAAATAAAAAAGACTGGCGCACTCTGAAGTGACTAATGTGCAAAAATCGTTAAAACCATTATTTTTTTTACCCCTTCAATTATTAATAAAATTAAAATTGTACAAATTTTCAGAAATGGGACGATGGTTGGTTGGACAACACAGGGATCCAGACATTCCAGAAGTTTGCTGCTCACCGGTTTTGCATCGTCTGATTGAAAATTGTTGTACAGAAAGTGATGACTTAACAGTGGAAACACTGGAGTTATTTGAAGAAATGATTGAAAAAAGGGATGAGCACATATTACATTGTCTAGTCTTAACGTACTTAAATACACGAGGGTATTACGATAATAGTGCAGCAGATAGTGCAATTGCATCTTGGAGTGATGAAGAAGATGAGAGGGAACGAGAGAAAAAAGGTTCTATGAGTATTTTACAAGGGACGAGTCATAGTCGAACTTTGGCGCCAAGTAATATCCATAGAATTTTAAATTGGTAAGAAACATTTTAAAAACTAAACGCAATGTTATAAACATTGTTTTTATAATAGACTCTTTGATACAAGTGTCATAAGTAGCACTTTACGGTACAGCGTGTAATTATATATCATTGCTAAATTTCATGCTTTGAAGTATAACTTATAACATAAATAACGTACAATATTTTATAGCACTGCCTGCTATAAATCCACTGTCACGACTATCTGTGCCATAAGCGGTTCATTTTTGTATCGTGTAGGTGATGAGCACGGTGCATTAATGGATTACTTAGAACACAGATAGGTATGATGTAAGTGTGAATTTATACCACGTAGTACTATATTTTACTAATATTTTGAAGATTTTTGAGAAATATTTAATTTAATTATTAAATGTTACAGTTTCTTATCTTTAGTACCTCGGCAATTGCAGACTGAATCAGAAAACAATTATGGAAGGTATATGGGAGATTGGGAAAAACAGTATTCAACAATTGTAAAAAACTGTGCTCTTCTTGCTTGGCCATTAGAAGCGGTGACCTTAGATGATTCTGCTAGTTCTGATTCCAGACCAGAAGCTGATAATTGTTCAAACCGATTCTATCCAGGACCTTTTCTGTCAATGCTATTAGAAAAAGTGAGCAACATTCCAAAACAAAAGTATGAAATTAATTTACAGCTTACAGTATTGATTTCAAAACTCGCCTTATTACCGCATCCGTATCTTCATGAATATCTACTGAATCCATTGATTCCATTAACCCCTGGAAAGAAGAGTTTGTTTATTTGTCTGCAAAGAGTTGTTAAGCAACTTATGAATGAAGTTCCTAAAATTCCAAATTATAAAAAGGTTCTGAAAGAAACAAGGCTACGATTATTTGATGATTGTTGTCTTCAGGATTCACAAACTGAAGAAACTTGTCTAAGGTACTACTTTTGTTTATCTAAAGAGTGCATGAAACGTACAGATTTTAAAAGTACATTGTGAAAAAAATATAGTTAAAAGAATTTTGACTATAATGCCTTATGCCTATAAATACAAACAAGAATTTTTTTGTTAATGAAATGAACTATTTTATTGATTTAATCAAAATATTTATTGTTTCCACTAATGATCTTTTATTTTAATACAGAATCTATTATCATAAGCGATTTTCAGTTCATTCAATAGCAAAAGACAGATGTTTGCATTTACGGACGCGAGATAATTGTTTTAATTATATTTTTTTCAGTGTAAAATTTAACTTTACGGTAAATTAACTATTAAATTAAAAAAAATTATTAATATAAAATGAATTTATTTTATTTAGGTCCAAAGAAGAAGATATTTTGCTAGAAAGTGTGATAATTACAGAAGAATTCTGTAAGGAATTGGCTGCGATTGCATATGTTAAATACCATCATTCAACGTAGCAGTTATAGTTATCCTAAAGATGTAAATTTAGCTGTACATACAATAATTTACATTTTATAGAAGAAGAATCTAATCATACAAAATGAACATAGAATGAACATTCACCCCATCAACATTTCATCATGACTACAATTTTTAATTAACAAATTACTTAAATAAGATAAATTGAATTATCAGTATACAATTTTTTGTTAATAGTTTGTGCATATAAAAAAAAGTTAACATTTTTTCGTTTGACAAAAAAAATTTGTATATACAACGGACAATAGAAACTTTTGTACAAAAGTCATCTGTAAATTTTACAGCGATTTTTATGCACACTTGCTCTAGTTGTTAATAAATATTTACAAAATGACATTGCTTAGGTCATTTTAAAATGACCTTTGTATTATTTAATTACTTACTATTCCATAACCAATACTCCGCAAATATAAATATTTATTAATTTTTATAAATAAATTATGCATATGGCTTCTTAATAAATGAAGTCAATTTTATTGAAAATCGTGTATATCGTTTTTCAAAACTTCAGGACCCTTTTTTTTATATAAAATTCATAAAGCTATCGTAATGTTGATATCTAATTTTCACATTGTGTGAAATTTACTCACAACATTTTTTGAGCTGGCAATATTTCTTAATTTATCTTTATAAATTTTTTTCTTTATAAATTCTTTTATAATTTTTTTTCTGTGATAATTTTTAAATAAGAAATGTTTCGAAAAAAAATATTTTTTGGAATCTTTTAAAACTTTTCTAAATCGTCAGAAATTTAGCGATATTTTATCCAGGGTAATATTACTTGCAAACTCGTCAATCCTTTAAATAAGCCTTTCTAGATCAGATCTGGAACCTGATTTTAAAACCTGATTGTACGAATTTTTTTAAGACTGATTTCTTACATCGTCAATGAAGTAATGAAATTATTCATTTAAACGCATTCTTCGTTACGGTACGCCTGCAGATCTATAAAACGTTGCAGGAACTTTTATTCTGGACACCAAGCAAAGTATTCGCCATCTACAAAGTCATGTGCGATTAAAATAAGAACTAGTAAAATAAATTAGTTACGGCGAAGTGAAAAATCCTTAAAAAAAAATACATTTTGGTCGTAATAATAATACGACTTTTTCACATTCCCTTAATCTCCGTCTTTTAATCTTTAATCCTTAATCTCTTTAGGATAACTCCCGCTGAAAAGTGAAGTAAGAACTAATATATTTTAAATGTAAATATTGTAAAGAAAAAATAGCTTCAATGTACTTATTTTTTCGTAAAATTAATTATTTATAAATTTTACTTAATTTGCATATTGCCACCTAATTTTACCATGCATTAGAATTTAATTTAAATTCCAAATTGCGCTTATTGCTGTGTTTATTGTCTGGTCTTTAAAAATTGACCAATCAGCAACACAATCGATAAGTAACAACGCTCGGTACAACGGAATAAAACGACACACGGAACAGTCCGTGCTAATGTAGATGACCCCTTAAAAGCAGAACTCTTCCAGCTGGCGGCAAAGAAAAACCATCATGGCTGCCTTGTATTAGTAAGCTCGTGGTGCGCGTGTCTTAATCAGCTGTTTTCACTCGAAAAATAAAAATGATCAGCCCTAATCACTTAGCTATATCATTAGTAAAAATTATCACCGGTAAAAAGCTTCATCGACCAAAAATTGTTGAAGTTCACAGTAAAGATTTAGCTAGAAAAGGAGATTTATCCTTTAGTATTGAGCTTCACCACTGGCGAGATTATGTTGATGTTCATTCAGATTCGTTCAAAAAGTCAGAAAATATTTTACAATACTTCATGCACAGTTGTTTGGCTTCCGATCATAAATTATCTGATGATCTTATGTTGGAAGAATTAAAACGACATGTAAGTACATTGTTTATATATTTTGTTATTTATAGCTATTTGATTGTTAATCATGTTTCAAAAGTAATTAAGATAAAAAACTTTTAACTACTTTCCATAATAGCTATTATTCTTTTTAAGAAAATGAAATTTTTTTTCAATATTTAATTATTTAATAAATATCCAATAATTATAAGAACTTATATTTTATTTGAATATTTTTATATTTTAATAATCTTATATGTAAATTTTGTAGTTAGCAAAAAAACTGAAGATGGATTTACAAAAATTCAATCAGCAGATAACAATGATAATTTCTGATAAATTTGTTGTAATAAAGTTTCAACGTTCAATCATGTCATACATTATGATTAAAACTGCAATAGAAGAAGATTTTGGATATGGTAAACATCAAGCTTACGCTGATATTGCAGACCAAGATAAGAAATGTGATAATCATGAAATAAAAAAAACAGGTAAAAATAGAGTATTGATTTTGTACAATAAAATATAAAATGTATACAAAAATTAAAATTAATGTTATTACTTTGTAAATAAAATTTATTTATAATTATAACTGTTATAGATGCCACAGAATACTATAGAAAAAAGTATAAATTAATAGTTGTTTCTGATCAAGATTCAGATATTACAACAATGAGATTGAAATTATTGAAAAAAATAACGACCAATTTTTTGAAGTTTAATGGACAAGATGTTCAAAATGAAGAATGCAACAATAATTACAGTTTTACTATAAAATCAGAAGGTAAACTTAATGAGAATTACAATAAATGTTTATGTGGAGCTGTTTTGGATGAGAATAGAAAGAAAATAAAACATTTGACAGAGGAGGAATATTTGCAGCAAAAAGTTGAAAAAATTAGAGAATCAAATACACAAAGAATTCTTGATTTTCGCTTGAATCAAAAATCTATTGAGGAAGATATTTTAAAGCTTGCACATGCTTCCGTAAATTATGAACTATTATCAATTAAACATATTACTCCATTAATTTTAGAAGGATTAGATAGAACTATTAAAGGTATTTATCAGTCATAATGTTTTGAAAAATTCAAAATATGATATGTAATTAATTTTTATTAATAAATTTTACAAACAGAAGCATCATTTATTTTATACAATAATGCTAGAATAGCTGCAGTATTGGATAAATATATGAAATTGGTTCAAGAGAATGATTTTCCACAAATTTTCCCAATTGAAGAGATGGACTCTTTTGTTAACATTGTTGATGAAGTATTTATTTATTTCCATTTTCTAATTAACAACTGAATTTATAACAGAATTTCATAATTAAACAAGTATAATTTTTAATTTCAGGAATCATGGTCTCTTGTTTATAATTACATAATAAAATATCCAGATGTTTTAAAGTCAATAGTTATAATGGAACCAAAACTAGAATTAAATATTCAATTGTTCTGGTTATTTTTATCTAATCTTTGTCATGATTTTAGTAAATATTATCGAAAAAATAGAATTTTAATGGTAAGATTTTACTAAAAATTTATTTGATTAAAGCTGGAGTTTGCCTTTTTGGTTATTTTCACTTGTAATTATATTGTAGGATGGAGTTACTTCAAAACAATTTCTGAAGTCAGTGTCTGAAAAGTTACATATGTTGAAAGCTTTGAAGGTTATTTTGCAGAATTCACTATCTTTGTTGAATATTGAAGAAGTTTTATGTATGTAAATCTTCAATCTGAAGATTATAAAAGTTTTATACTGTTAGGTTATAAAATAAATACATTTTTAATAAATCAATGCATTAAATGCATTATATGAGCTCAGGAGTAATTTTGGTGCTTATTTTGTGAATCAAAACTAGAGTGTACATAGCTTATTTAATGGAGTGTAATGATAAATGAATACTTAATGAAGTAGTTTGATACTTTGTATTACCAGATCTATGTTAAATTTTGCAAATATATCTTTATATTTTGTTTAAATACTGAAGATTTTTTATACACTTAAGCAAATTATTAATAAAATAAATTTATCTTAACAAAATTTTATTTATCAAAAAAAAAAGTTATTTTAAATCCTTTTATTCAGATAATTATTTAAGAAAATACTATATCAACAAAAACTTAATAAGCTCTTGATAATGAATTGAATAAATAAGTTAAATTATTGTAAACTAAATTTTGATGATGATAGTAAAAAAGATTGTTTGGTAAAAAATTGTCTTACTTATTTAATTAAAAATATGGTATTTGAAAAATTAGATTGTTAGTAAAATAACAATCTATAAGTATTGATGCGCGGTTCCCATTAAAATATAGACTAATGCAGATTCGTGAAATAAAAAGTTGTTCAAATGAAAATATAAGGTTATCTAGGTCGAAAAGAGCATACACATACCTTATCAGCGAAATAACCGCAAAATATTTGTCGAACAAAATAATCGCTACTAATAAAGATCCAGATAAAAAGTAACGTAACAGTCGGCTTTTCCGCACTTGCAGCTCAGCAAAAATAAAAAGAAAGAAAAGAAGCCGCGCGGCGGCGCTGAAATCGAAAGAGCCGCGCGCGAAAAAACAGCTGATGGCCGCGTACGGTACGTCTATCTCTCTCCGATTCTCGGAGAGAGCGCGAGTCAGCAGCGACCCTGCGAGCAGCTGCTGTTTGTTTTGTTTTCCCTCGCGCTCGCGAGAGCATGAGATTCACGTGACAGCGAGTCGGAGAGCTCTGGCATGCCGGCGGCCGCTAGTTGCTGTCTATATATGCGCCTGCGATGTAACGGCGCTCCCGATTCGTCCTGCGACTGCACTCGCGTCTCTAACCGGCCAATCGCGGGGCTCGTTACTCTCGGGCAGCTTAGACGCACGGACGCATACCTATGGACGGCTGGTGCGCGCGCCTGTCTATGCGTAGGTGCGCGAAAACCACCGCGAGCCCGCGAGCTGTCGTACGCGCCGCGATAATCAGCTGCGAACGCGAGTTAATAGCAGAGTTTCAAGCTCACTTTTTACGTGCATTCAAAGGTGACTCGACGACTCGTCGTGAGTCAGGAGGAGCGTGAACGGGCCGCTGTGCTGATTTGATACTTTAACGTAGCTTTTATAAGTGTATGGCTTTGCGAGTGTGTATGTGTGTGTGGGTGTATGTTTGTGGCTGGTCGCTGGTGGCTCTCCGTGCAATTGTGGAGGGGTGCTGCCGTGCTGGCTGGGCGCACGCATTGATGCGTAAGCTCTCTCTTTCTCTCTTCGTTGCGGCTGCCTTTTTCGCGAGGAGAGCGCGAGTCACATGACGTTTTTAATACGCTTATTATTTTTTAAGCTTTTTGCCGTTGCGGTGGATTTATAAATGTTTGTCAGCGAGGGCGAAAGGACAATGCTCATAGAAGCATCTAATCGATCCTTGTAGATGAGGATATCATTTTTGCGGATAAATTAAGAAACAAAGCTATAATCTGTATTTTAACAAAGAATTTTGCAATGCAATTTTAAAACGTGGCAATATCCCTAACATTTTAGAAATTTAAAACAGTTATTGTTAGTAGCGTGTCAAAAATTCGAAATTTTTTACATAAATAGCTTCTGTAACGTCTTTAGAGTATAGGGAAAAGGATTGTCGGAAAGTTGGAGTATAGAATAGGTGTTTAGATAAGCAGAACTTCCGAATCATAGAAGCTATCTCCAAATTTTTTACAACGTGAGCGACTTTCTATGTAAAATTAATTCCACTTATTATTTTCATATCTATGTCTAGTAATAAATGTGTTCAGTAATAAATTTAAAAACTCTATGGTTTTATAGTTCAGAAAAAAAATTTTCGAAAAAAGCGAAAAAATAACAGTCGTTATAAGTTTTTACGTAAGTCAGTTTGTGAATTTTATAATTTTCCTTTACTTTTTCCTCTTGCCAAATAGCTGAAATAATTGGATCCGTATATACGTAAATAAATGTGGAGTGCATTGGCAGGCAGGCGAACATGTGCGCCAGCTCGGATAAGCGAGACGACGTCGAAGGTTACGGTCGCGAATAATGCGGATTTTTTTCTCTTTTTTTAGCTCCTCGAACCTCGTGACTCTTTGCTTTGCGGCTTTAATAGTTTTATATCATACTCTGACTTGCAGTATCAATTTTTAGAAATATTATTCAACTCTCAAGATAGACAGTACAGAAAATATTGACTGCGCTTTTATTTGTGGTTTTACAATTCAATACTTCTTCTTAGATTTTTAATTATTTTAGTGCAAGGTAAATAGATATTCAATTTAAATTATTTTTTTCTGATTTTACCTTTTTATCTATAAAATGAAGAAAGGTACAAAGATTTTCAGACCTCGTATTTTAAATATCAATCAAATAATGTTATTTTGTTAAGATTATGATTGTTCTAAAATGATAAATTTTAATACATGCTAATATAAAACGTAAAATATGTTATATTACAAATAAAAATAATAACTCCCGCATGAATAAATTGACTTTAACGTTATAAACAAATATTTTAATCTTTAAACAGGATTGTAAGAAAATTTTTAATCTTTTTAATCTAATATTAAGAAAAAAATTATTAAAATAATTATTAAAGATAAATGATAAAAAAACTTCTGGTATAAACCTTTTCTTCGAATCCTTGAAAGGCCGGAAACTCAGCTATCATTGTTCTAGCTCACCCGCTTGCATCCGAGTAGGTGTGGTGGTGCGGGGGGATTCACTGCTATAATTTTTTGATGAAAAATACTTTTTCCTGCGTTGTCCTATAGAGCAGCCTCCTTATTTTTCGCGAACCTTGCAAATAACAAAATATCAAACTTCGACGTAGCCATTATAAAAGATAAGATTTAAAAAAAAGGAAGTAACGGAAATTAATGGGCAGTGACGTAGACGAAATTTTGAAGTAACTTATTTCGTCTGTTCAGAGACGTGTGATTCGAAGCGAAACTTCGCGAAGAGTCAGCGAGCCGCTTGGCTGACTTCATTTTAACTTCGCGTACAATGGGATTGTCGACTTATTTTTTTCTTGCGTTGCTTGGGATTTTCGTGATCGCGTGACGCTCGCTCGAGAGGTTTTCTTTGATGCGGCCGGCTTTTGTCGGAAGAGATTAACGCCCCTTTGTTTTCCGAGTTTTATCGATCGTCCTTACCTCCAAGTTAAAGTTTCTAAAGCTCCTGCCGCATATTGGAGCGATTCTGGAAATTTAAATATGTAATAGCTGAATGATGGAAGCGGCGTCCGTCTGTAAGGATAAATATTGAAATTCAAATCTGCTTCTCTCCGAGTTAATCTTTTTTTAAACATCATGGGGATCTTATGAGAGGTGAAGCTTTTTTAAAGTTACATATTAATATTTTCATTTTGATGCTGTATGATTTTCGTTATTTCCACTTGAGAATTATTTTTCTTTTAAATTTTGGAATGCTCTATTAAATATTCTTTAATAAGCATAAAAACTTATTAAGCTCAAATATAAATCATGAAAAGTGTTCTTTTATGAAGAAGCAGCTCTCCAATTAAAGCAGTCAATCAAAGAAGCCTTCGCGTACAGATAGAAAAAACAAATCGAAAAATATCCTCTCTTTATTCTTGTGCGCCTCAGGTAATCAGTGTTCATAATAGCGGGAAAACTGCAGATTCGCGACGACCAAAAAGTGCGAGGATCGAAATGAACCGTCTCGTCGGCAAAAGATATAGCTACCTATTTATACAAATGCGACCTATAGGCAAAGATGAAAAGTCTAAGAACGTGTCTAGAAAAAAAAAGAATGGTAAATTGACCGTACACTATATTTTAAACACAAATCAGTAGATGGGTAATTTATAAATAAAATGTTTTTTACTTATGAAAACTAGTTGAATGATGTATTAAGAAAAAAATCGGTAAGGCGGATTATGCGAGAGCGGGCATAAAGGAGGTACACGAATATAAGAAAGCTATATACGCCTAAGAATGTAAAAGTAAGCGTCAGTGCAAAAAGCTAGCAACAGCCGCGTAGCTTGGTAATTTTTCCAAGCGGCCCAATCGCTCCTTGAAATCGAATTGTCAAAACTTTCTTTTCCTCGGGCGTCTTCAAAAGGCCCCCCTCTCTCTTTTTCCGTCTTTGGCGGTGGGCGAGTGCGCAACTGGACGCGAAGATCGCTCTCCTCGGCCGCGATTTTATAATAACCCGCTCCTCTGTCTCTGTCGGAGAGAGAGAGGAGAGAGACACAGAGAGTCGGGCGTTCGCGTGGCAACAGCGAAAATCCGCGAGCGAGCAGACCTAGCTGTTACTTGCGCGACGGCGGCGGCGGCAGCCGCGCGTAGTTACCACGCCAGAGTAGAACACAGCGAGAGAGAGAGAGAGAAAGGATGGAGGGGGGGAGGTAGAGTTGAGTCTCGTGAAAATTTCGCGACGAGCTACCGGGGTTCACTGACCCACTTTGCGAGTCGCTCGCAGCCTCGGATGCTCTGCTGCTTTCTTTGTGTGGCTGGTGTATTTTTTTTTATTTTTTTACCGTGAGGAGGTGGTTATGGCTTGATTTTGGGTTTGGCTTTGGCTTTCGTGGTGGGTTACGATTTTATTCGGGATGAAGAAGGGGCTGTTTAGTGGAAACAAATTTATAAACTATAGAGAAGATTCACGGGATGACGAGTGTTACAATAGAAACAGGAAAAAGCAGAGTTCTTTTGTTCAGGAGCAATTTAGGCTTTCACGGCTTCGAAAAATCTGTTGAAACGTTTGAATGAAGTAAGACATACTACATATGCATAAATTTTTAAAAAAAGCATTGTTTTATAAAATTTTTAATTAAATTTTACTATAAATTACAAAGATAGTTTCGTCCAAGATTTAGTGTAGTAATAAATTAATAGGAAATTCTTACTAAATCGACTTAAAGTTTCGAATAAGTTTTTGGATTGCACTGTACCTTTAGGATTTTAGCCAAAAGATAACCGACATATGACATTTATGACTGACCCATTTGAAATAAGTGTTATTGGCTTGTTATTGAAAGTTACGAGAGTTCAATTTAAGTTGTTATTTCATCGGATTTCTTACTTTTATTTTTTATTTTATTTCTCATTTAATATATTATTTACAGTTAGACTTATTGATATATATAATGCTTACAACTTTCTGTGATTGAACTTACAAGCGTCAGTAGTAAACGTATAATTTTTCCACCAATAAAATTGACAGATATTGCATTTCAGTATAGAATGAAGTTTATGAGCATTGTCCGCAGGGATATTGGACGCGCGTATAAGTCGTTATAGATTTTCAATTTTCAATTTTTCAAAATTTCAAATTTCCAATAGCTGCACCGATTGCTCGAGTCTCTAGCTGGATCTGAAAAGTTACTCCTCTTAACAACACGCTTCGCGCTAGTTTATTGAGCAAAACAGACGATAAAACAAATTTCTAGAGAACACTGCACCTGCGCGAGGCGGTATTCTTTGTGCACGCTCGCGCGCGCGCAATTCAAAAAGCCGTAAAACGTAGCCGAGCAAAGTTAGCAGAACAGCTCTGCGTCTCAATTAGTTCCGATTATCATCGCTTCAGCCTGGGGAGTTAACGAGAATGAAAAATTATCATCGCGCGCGCGGGGGGAGAGAGAAAGAGAGAGAGAGAGAGAGAGAGAGAGAGAGAGAGAAAAGGTTACGCAGCGCAGTGTTCTCTCTTTCCTATACCTATATAGAGAGAGAGAAACACACATGCGGGTCGTGAGAAAAGGAGGGCGGCAGAATTCAAAACATTCTTGTCCTTATATATCCACGTGCGCGCGTGCACACCTTCATGCTGCCTCCCCCCTCGCTCCGTTTCGTTCTCGCTGGCGCGCGCGCTAATGTAAGTGCCGGTTGGGGTGTGCAAAGCACCGGCGCGCATCTGGATCCAGGTGAATTTTTCGTGCGTGCAGCCGAGAGCTCTGGCTTCTTTTCAGGAAGCGCAGAACGCCCAGACTTCTGGACAGTTACGAGGAAAGTGTTAATGTCAGCCGTTATAGCAAAGGGAGTGGTGGGATATGGTTGTTGCAATTTTTTCGAAATGACTGCGCGTAATATTTTTAGAGCAAATACTAAATCTTTAAGCTCGAGCAATGCTGTAAAGTTAAGTTGAATAGTGACATTAGCGGTACTTGTTAGATTTAAAAGCTCAGTAGAAAGAAAGAAAAAGTGTCGTATTTTGCGAAGCAGGTGTAGCCGCTGACGTTAGGATCGGAAAGAAAGCTAGAGCGCCGCGCGGATCTCGGCTGTGCAGTGTGTGTCTGTCTGCTGCGGGGGCAGCAGAGAGATAGTAAACGGGCGAGCGCGCGCGAGCTGGGCGATACTTAGCTATAGGTATACTGAGAAGCCGGGCGCTCCGTTCCGTTGTCCGCTTGGCGTTGCGCGAGTAGTGCGAGTCGCGAGCGCCCTCGTATTCTCCCCACCGTGCGGCTCTCCGAGGCGCGCACCTCCACATATACACACAGTGCAGAAGCGGCTGGCTTGGCGCTCTCTCTCTCTCTCGCCTCGAGTCAGTCGGTCCTCGTCCCCCGTCGCGCGCGCGCCTCGTACTACTAGTGTCTACATACACATCCTCGTCTCGCCAAAGACGTCCTCGCTCGCAGACGCATCCAGCAGCAGCAAGTGCCCGTCTCTCTTGTCCTCTCTGTATTTACCGCCGGCCGTTGGAATATACGTAGCGAGAGCTCGATTCTCGCGTACTTCGGAGAGGGAGCTTTCTTTTGCAATTGCTGTGCGCGCGAGCTGCCAGTGCAGCTTATTCTTGCCTCGCTCCCACCTCTCTCTCTCTCTCTCTCTCGGGCTCTCTTTTTCTGCTCTCTCTCTCTCGCTCTGCTCGCTGGATTCGCGCGAAAAGTGGCCAAAGCGCGTTTTTGTTTAGCCTGCGTTTTTCCAGGCCGCACTCGTGCGTTTACAGCTGATAAGCGCGAGAGAGAGGGAGAGAGTGGGGGAGGGAGGCAAAGCGAGCGAGCTTTGTCGCGCGTTTTTCAAGTGCGACAGTGAGAAGGTATTTGCGGAGGATTAGTTGTGCCGAGTGTGTATAGCTACAAGCATAGAGCAGAGCGTAGGCAGAGAGGAGCAGTGAAAATATATAGGAAGGGTGGTCGGGTGTTCGACGAAAGGAAGGGCGCGAGAGGGAAGGCAGGCGCTCAGAGCAGCGCAGCAGCACAAGTGCCAGCAGTAGCAGAATATCAGCAGTAGGAGCGCCGCCAGTGTCGATCCGCGCGTATATATCTATATCTATACGTGCTTTAATTGTGCGCGGGCAGAAAACACGTGTCCTTTAGCTCGGCCGGCCGTCGGCATTTAAACGGAGGCTGCTAGCATTCCTTGTCGCGCGGCCGCGACCGCGAGTGCGCAGAGAAAGCGAGCTGTCGTCGTCGTCCTCCTCGTCGCGAGTTGGCTCCTTTATTCCTCCAGCCCGCGCGCGCGGCCGCCTATCTATATATGTATATGTATAGCGCGTTCGCCTCGCGAGCTTCGAGTGCGCCTCTTGTTTTGTGTTGTCTCGTTTATTTCGCGCAGCTCGCTTTCCTTAGTCGCTAACCCACGCGTCTCTCCGGGCTCTTTGCAGGATTTTCCAACCAAGAGAGCAGCCTCCAGCAAGAAACAAGATTCATCGCTGCGCCCATTTTCGATACGGAGTTTTTAGTGAGACTCAGTGGCATCGTACTTCGAGTGATTGTGTTATTATATTGATAAAGTTGTCAAAAGTGCTCCAAGTTGTTAATTGGTGATCGTCGCTGCTGCTGTTGTGATTCCCCCGCAGACATAAATCCAGCTCTCTCTCTCCCTCTCTGTTTTTTTTATATTTATATAATTTATAAAAATAAGAGAGCCAAGTAGCCGGGTCGAGCCCTCCTCGTCGAGCATCAGCAGCTAATTGCACGCAGAGCCGGCGGTGGGAACAGCGGGGGAATCGAGCCAAACTGGGGAAATATGAGCATTGCTGCCCTCCTGCAGGCCGCTGAGTATATCGAACGAAGGGACAGAGGTGAGCCCTAGTCTTTACCCCACACCTTTTTTTCCATTATACGTTTTTCTCGCTCGCGGCTTTTCAATTTTTAATCACGCACGCATCGAGCGGGACCTAACCTCCATGCAAGGCTTCCAAGATATTTGTACTTTTTTTCTTCACCTATTGGCAATTTATACCCTTTTCTGCTTTTTTCGACGATTTTACCGAGACTAAATTTCGTTTTAGTAGTTTTTAAAATTGGAGATTGCGAAATTTTTCAGTTTTTTACAGCGTCTTTTTCAGAAGTAGAAATAGTTTCTTTCACACTTATTTACAAATGTTTATTAAAATCATCTCTTTATATTTCGTAAAAGATTGTCAAAATTTTATATATTTCCAAAAATAGCCGAATCTTCTTCAAGCTTTATGATAAGCTGATGTAAAAATTTCGTTTTCTCCGCTTATTTATTATTCGTGAATGCTAATTTTTCGTTTATTTACTCAAAATAATGATACGAATCTCGGGAATATATCATTTCTGCGAAAAAAGTATTTTTAGGTGGGGTTTCTTTGTTTACGAAGTGGGCGGCTGGCATTCAGTGAGGTCATTTAAATTTTCTTTTTTATGTAATGGCTTATAAATTATTTTTTTGGGTCCATTTTCGCGACAGCATTGTCGTATAAATTAAAATTATGTAAAATAATTTTGCAATTTTTAAGTTATTCAATTATTTGATAAATAACAATTTGAAGAAGGTTAATTTGTTACCATGCTTCAAATATAGCTTTCCAATTTACAGTTTGATTAATTTTACGCCTTTTTTTATTTTTTAAAGTATTTTTTGTTTTACAAACTTCCTCTTTAAAAAATTAAACACTTAAACATTTAATAAAAAATTAGAAAATACACTTTCAGTGTATTTCACAACTTATATAAGCAAACCCATTAGAAAATTATTATTGCAAAAATCCATCTGCCAGACTCATTCTCAAAACTCGAATTAACCTACAAAAGGCCGCGGGCGCTACACACTGCAGTCATCAAAAATGTCGCTCCAACTCAATCAAAACGTCATGGAATGAAAAACAAACCGACGACGAGCGCGGCGAAAAAAAATAACAAAAAAGTGCACGACGACGCGCGCATACTCGTACACACGCTGCACTCGAAAAACACAGCAGGCGAGGCGCAACGAAAGAGAGAGAGAAAACGTTCATAATCCAAGCCGGCGAAACAATGCGTGCGAGCGACGTAAAAAATTGCCGTCGCTACTGCAGCCGACCGTCGACGAAAAAGCTCGAAAGCGAGGCCCCTTCAACGCGCGGAGCGTCGAATGAGAAATACAGATAAAGAGAAGAAGCAAGTGTGTGAGGGTGTATAAACGGTAAAGACAATGATAACAGGAAGTTTAAAGAGTCTTGATATTCGGCATAATTGGACTGTTTTGAAGCTTGAAGCGTGAAGAAGCGTTTTTTTT
>JAPYZA010007311.1:0-19395 GCA_030522685.1 Eupelmus azureus | reverse complement strand
CCTGCGGCGACTGATTGACTACTCAAGATAGCTGTAGAAATCACACTCTTTATATTTTCTTGCTTTTAAAATGTGTTTACCTATTCTAATTAAAAACGTTGCCCCAAGAATAAAATATGTTATTTTATTTGATAGTTAACTTTAATTTTTGATTTTCTGCTGGAAAAGGTGGAATTAGGTTTAGAGGTACACGTGCATGCATCTACGTATATACAGCAATTTTGGTAAAATAATCTATTTCGAATCATATTTCTAGTACATTTTTGAAAAACTTTATATTTTACAGTGATAAAACTTCTGTTTGGAAGCAATTGCATATTATATAAATATTCTCAATTCGATTGGTAAGCTAAAGATAAATAGATAATAATGTCTATTTAAATGAAGTATACAAATTAAAGACTCAATAAACAATTTATTCGAGGATTTTTGAATTTTTTAAAATGTCAATTTGAAAAATCGTGAGAACCAGCAAGCAATAAAACATCCATAGGCAAACTTATGAATAATAAGCAATCATCGCAGCTCTAAAATTTCAATGAGTCTGTTTAATATTTTCGCTTTATCACCGCGCAGCATTTCTCTCAAGTGTTTTCTCGCTTTTTACGAGCGTCTGGCTATTTCTCATCGAATAGCCAGTGGCTTTTACCGGTTATTGCAACGCGCGCGCACGCGCACCGCGAACGACTTCACGTATTTAGATTGTACTTTCTTTTAGACCGAGTATAGACGACTCGCTATTAGGCACAACGTTTGTTTTTTCTCGCTCCAGACTAGCATCGTTTCGTTCCGTTTTCATGATTTTATTAGCTGTTGTTAATGGACGCTCTTAAATCTGAACGATCTTCTTATATATGAATTGCCATTATTCTTTCGCGCGTGTGAAAATACTTTTCCTTATGTCCGGCAACAAATTTATTTCTCCGATGCGTGTTCGTTCAACGGTTAAACAAACGGTTATTCAGATGCATTATATCGTATTACCAACGTTTATTGATACATCATCTTCAATCATTTTTATTATACAAAAGAAATTGTCGCAATATCTTTTCCTCTTACTATAACTACGAGACTAACGATATTAGGTATATACAAGAAATGACTATAGTCATTGAAAATCCTCAAGCGAGAGCAATCCCCATTATGCTCGGAAAGCGAAGCATATACCTACATTAAGAGCGAACTAATGAACTTTCCTCGTTCTTTCCTTTTTTTCTGCGTTAAGACGATTATTTGCAACAAAGAAGAAAGGTTTCACGCTAAAAATGGTAAAATGAGAACCAGAATTTGCCTTTCTATTTCTATTATACGTGTAATGTGCCAGCGTAAAAATGACTGATTGTTATGCCAAATCTTTTGAGTTTCTTTAATTGCTCTGAGAACGCACGGGAAAGTGCTTTACAATTCAATAATACCATGAAAATAAGACCTTCAAAAAGCTTAAATAAATAATTATAGCAGTTTTTAAGAAGAACAAATTCAAAACCACTTAACTTAGGCACATAGCTGCAGTATTACTAGATACGCGTGCCATATTCAGCTGTATTAGCACGTGAGTGCAGTAATAACTGGAAGAGTACAAAATCATTTTTATAGCTCTTTCGCACTCTGAAGTTACCCTTTAATTGCGCTAAATAATCCTTGGCTTTTCTATTTAATCACTTGCTAAATACCCAACAGTTCGCCGAACTTTCCCCGGAAGTAGCACTTTGACTGAACTATACGGCGCTGCTATGCAGTATATAAGGGGGTAAATGCTCTAATTACCGCCTTCCCAATTACGCGGACGCTCAAAATTATTTTTTTAACTTTTTCCTTTTTTTTTCTTTTTACGGCATCTTTAGAGTTGTTTGCCGGCATGATTACATAAACTGCATTTATTTATTATTAGTTGAAAGTTTCGCTAGAAATAAAGGAACACTTGTTAAAAAAGTTGGCAAAAATTTTAATTGCTCAATAAGTTATAAAACGATTCATTGTGTTATTAAAATTACTGAACACTTCACATTACAGTTACTTGAAAAATGAATGGAAAAATAAATTTTTAATTGTTGTGCAATTACAAATTATAATCGCCCCTCAACATTAACAGGAATTTCAAAAATAATATCCGCACTTATCAAAGGCTAAAGTTTACTAAAAGTCACATCGAGCAGAAAACGTCAAAGCATCAAAAGCGATAAATAAATCAGCAAGAAACAAGCAAGCGGCGCTCAGTTAAGAAACACATTATAAACTCGCGCGGCTAATGACCGAGCTCTCGGCTTTGATTTTTCAGGCCCGCTCGCCATAAACAATTGGCCATTAAGCCGGCCGTATAATGCGGCTATGATCGCGCGTTAATGAAAAGCCTCGCTTATCGGCAGCCAGACTGCCGGCTATATATACGCGATATTAGCTTTCCACCCGCTGTGCGCGTATAAAAAGCAGCCTCCCGTCGCGAGCTGCGGGGCGGAAACTCGCCACTTATTAGCATCTCAACGTTGGCGCTGCGTTGTATTATGCGTAAGGCGAGATCCTTTTCTTAGATTGTGGATGCTGCCGCAGCTGCTGACCTAAAGAGTCGCTTTTTCTACTAGTTAAGCAGCGGACAATTAAATCAAGCTAGCTGTGAAATCCGGAGGAAGCAGCTATCCACGAAAATAGCGCCGAGAGCAGCGCAGCTAGGTGGCGAGAGCGAGATAGGTAAAAGGCTAGAAAGGGAATGCGCAGTGCACCTGATATCCCGGGCTGCTCTCGGAGCACTTAGTGCAGCTTACTTTTCTGTCTGCTAACGCCGCGGCTCGCTCGGGACTCACTTCTATTCTCCATTAGGAGCAAAGTGGGTTACGTTTTCTTTTGTCTCCTCTCCTTATAGCCGCACGCGCTAGCTGCACTCCAGTCACCCACTTCCCCGCATCTCGCCGCTAGAGCGAGACGCTCGCGCGCCAGCGCCGACATGATTTATGTACGCGCTCGCTCGCTGGCGCGAGAGAGCCAGCCGCAGCGCCAACGATCGATATAATCGATGGATATCGATTGATT
Source organism: Eupelmus azureus (assembly GCA_030522685.1). NCBI lineage: Eukaryota > Metazoa > Arthropoda > Insecta > Hymenoptera > Eupelmidae > Eupelmus > Eupelmus azureus. Next base: position 16,371 of record JAPYZA010007311.1, on the reverse strand, counting down.
TTATCGCGCGCCGAGAGCCGCGCCGAGCTGCAACGAGATCGCGCCGAGATTAGAGTGCTATATACTCGCTCTCTCGCGCGCGCGCGCCAGCGAGAAGCACAGCTGAGAGCACTGGACGATCGCCCTGTAAGGCTTTCTTGTATATGTGTGGCGGCGCGCTGAGCTGGGAGCTTGGCTAGTCGAGGGGCTTTGCATATTTATAAGCTTCGTTGTTCCGGCCGCTGATAACGACATTTTTTCAGCGCGCGCTGACATTTTCTCATTATTACACTGATTTATATTTGTTTATGTTTTCGGTGTATCTATGCTTGTTCATCGACGATTTTTTTCGCTTTTCTGCTGTTCTTGATATTATTTAAACTCTGATGCGGTACATAAACTTTTTTCGGCAACACTTTTTATTCTTTGTGTGCGAAAGCAGTTTTGCAGGATTGATAAGGCATTCACCTATTTTAAACAATAGGTCACCCTTACGGAACAAACGTTCGATTTCAACGTGAATTCATACGGATAACTAGTTACATATTGCACAACCTTAATTAATGCATAAAATCTAATATTTTAGTAAAAATATAACATTTTTATTGTCCATTCTATTTTGCCAGTCTATTCATTTAATTCGCATATTAATAGTTGGAATTGAATTTGTTAAGTCAACCTCGAAATTTTATTAGTCCTTAGCAAAGCCTTTACCATCTAGCCGAACTAACAACCTAAATGCTATTAATAGTAAAGCAACTTAGACCATAGTTAGGGGCTATTGCAAATGAAGGATTTACAACCATTTTGCAAAAACTCAACTTATAAACAAAATTTATTAATTTTTCGATTACATTTTTATAAAAAAAATTAATGAAGCGCCTACTTTATTCAATGACTCGAAAGCTGATGATGAAAACGTATTAGAAGAATAAAAAACAATTACTCACTTTTCATTTATGAAAACAATTTTCAAACGGAATCTATAAAAAAAAACCTCAGTCCAAATACCTATAATTTCCTACTCGCGTATCCGCCCCTATAGTCTCCCCAATATAATAACAATCAATAAGATCGGTAACAAGAGCCGCGCATTAAATCGAATTTTTCCAAGAAGCAGCGCAGCCAGGCTGAAAACGCCCCCGTAATAGCAGCGATCCGTCAAAAACGAGTCGTTTCCCAGCAATCCCGGAAAATTAGGGCTCATAAAATTAGGAGAAGATCTGTTTCGTAATAGGCAAACTGGAACGATATCGAAGAAAGGCGCTAAGCCGATTCGGGACGTTTCCGCTTTCCAAGCTCGGCTCTCGGCTCGTGTTATTTTACGGAGTATTAAATCGCGCGCGCCGCCGCCTGTAATGAGATGACAATGAACGATACGGCGCCGGCTGCCGCTCTCCAATCCAAGCTGATCGATATGCAATAATGAGCCTGGATTTCGCGCTTTTGCTCGGCCTAGCCTCTATTATGTGGGTTAATAAATTATCCGAAATGCATTTTCTAATCGCCGATATTTTTTCAAAATCATTGACTCGCCGATATAAACATTCGTTTCCACAGCTCGCAAAGTCAACGCGACACTCTAGTCAAAAGCGCTGGGCGTAGAAAGTGGCCCCACGTGTCAGAATTGTGAAAACGGCGCTGCCAGGTAACGGGGCGAGCTAATCGTCCGCCGGCTGTTTTATTTCATATTAATCAAGGCGAGCTGGCATCTCGCTGGCGACACGCGCCTTGTAAACCCATACAAGATACGAGCCGCGTAACCTGTCGGGATTTACAGCTCGAGGGAGATCGATAAATCACGATCGGCCGGCGCGCGAAGAAAAAAATCGGTTGCCCGCGCGTCGGCTGCTATTAAATGAATCGTCAACTCACCGGGGTGGAAAAACGCTGCACTCTCCTAAGAGTCCTTCACTTTCCTCCTGGGCCGGCTTTCGGCTCTTCCGCGGTAGATGTATACACACACAGCTGAGGCGTGTCAGGCCCTCTTCATATTAGAAGGCGCGCGCTGTTTGTGCGCTCGTTGCGATCGCCGCTCGATTATGATAAATCGACGCGCGCGCGCGCGCTGATCGGCCGGCGCGGCGGTCTGTTTGGAAGGATTAGACGACACTTTTCTCGGCTTTCGTCGATGCACACTTTACACTCTTGGTTGTCTTGTGAGCGGGTAGTAAAGTACACTGTTTTTACGTTTGCATTATTTGCGTTTTTCAGTTGTTGTAACTGTTGAATGATTTTTAATCAAAGAGCAAATAATCACTAAACTACGGTATTATTAAAATGTTGATCAAAGCAAAAATCGGTGAGGAGTAAAATAAAAAATCGGTTTGCTCGCCGATCGCGCCGCACTATCTATAACGAAAAATCGGTCCTCTACGCAACAGATCGCGCGTGCACCGCGCACACCCGTGCAAAACACCTTCGTACATAGATCCTCATAAAAACTTGGGCTCGAAAAAAAAAATCGATTCAGACAAGGGATAGAGAGAAAGAAAAAAAGAGGAAGGAGAGAGAAAGAGAAAAGAGAGCGGCGGGCGTCCTGCGCTCGCGGCCGAGGATTTTGAACTGGCGCGCCGCGTGGACCCGCGGCTCGGCTAAACGTCCGTCAGCCAGTCGCTCCTCTCTCTCTCGCTCTCTCTCTCTCTCTCTCTGCACCGCCACCGCCGCCGCGTGCACATGTGTGTATGTACGCACCGCGGGAGGATATGGCGGGAGAGTGCGTGTCGCCCGTAGAGGCCGTTTGACGGCTACCGGTTGCGATTTCGCGGTGAGAGGCAAGCGAGCGCTCTTCTCTCGGGGGGATATCTGGAGAGAGGGGATCAGAAGAGGCTCGAGTGCCTTGGAGATCGGTTGCAGCCGACCTCTCCGGGCCATCGCCGCCGGCGGGATTCGCTGTCTCACCTCGCCCCTTAGGATGGCACCCCCCTTGCTTTTTATGCCTAGGTTTATGAATGTTTACTTTTTTCGAACAATTGCTGGTGATTTTTTTTCCGAGTTTTGAGGACCATTAAACAGAGTCACCTTTTCGTTAGTTTTATGTTAATCAAAAACATTTGACGTTCTCATACAATTTACTAATAGTCTGAAAGGTAAATAAATATACGGTCATTGTTAATTAGCACCTTTTGTTTTCACTTAACTGTATAGGGGAGAGAGCAGTTATCTGACTCATCGATTCCCCCCGTATATACGTATATTTATAAGCGCGCCCGGTATTACATTTTTCCTCAAGCTCAAAGATTAGCTTATCTAAATTATCCGTTTTAGTTAACAAGTACGCGCGAGCTCGACCTGGTATTCGATGTTCAGGTACGCTTAATCGCTTTCTGGGTGCAGATGTTCGCTCACCTACTATTACTTATCGACCGTTCGCCTTAAAATACTTTCCATTCGAAATCCAGTAGCCTTCCTATTTCGCAAAAATCCAGAAACAGTAGCACACTTTGAAATTTATATTATCTCTTTATAAAGCTAGCTTACTCCGAGGCGCGCTTTAAGCGCTCTTAAAAACTAGGTTATTTTCTACATTCGTTGCACTAGTCGGCATTACTGCTTTAATTGCGAGTGATTATCAGTGTTCGACCGGCTTTGCTCAAAATTTAAACTGCCGGCTGCTGTTATTGCTGAATTAAAGTTGATCGTGTAGAAATTTGGATAGCTGATCGTTAATGTTTAGTAAGGTACATTACATAATTCCAAATCGTCGAAATTTTATAAACAATAATCATACAGTCCGGTTAAGCCCTATTTGATTTTTGCTTAAGAACGTCACTAGCGAAATTGAGTTTGCATACACCTATTACAGTAAACTATCGACATGCACAAAACTGCTTATAATTTCTAATACTAATCAGGAAACAATAAAAAAAAATCGATCTCTAGGACAGAAAATCAATGTTCCCGTCAACGCGCACCCGTACAAAAAGTAGCAAGAAAGGGCAGCAGCATCTAAGTGCATCGCACCGGTACCCACTCGGTCCCTGCGCGCTCGACGCACACGTAAAGTGGGTCGCGCGCGCAACCGATTCCTCTCGGCTCGCAGAGCACACATACATGCATGCAAGCGGCTAGGCCGTCGGCCTCCTCCTCCTCTCCTTCTCTCTTTCTCTTTCCTTCTCTTACCGAGTTATCGCCTTCTTCTCTCTTCTTTATACGTGTGTATCCTTCGTGTACGCTCTTCCTTTTTTTTCTGGCTCTGTTTTAGGCAGAGAAGCCGCCGCTTGGTTATTTACCTTTAAAAGATCGGTAAAGGGACCCTCCGTTCCCCGAATCTCTCCTCTTTCGCGCTCATGCGGCTTCCCGTCTTTGCGTTTGTTTTTCGCGTGTACACTTCTTCCGCCTTTATTTTTCATACTTTCGCCTGATTCTTCACCTGTCTCGTATTCTTTACATCGATGCATTGACTTGTTTTTTATTTCTAATTATAAATCATTAAATCATTCCATTTTATTATAATTAACGCATACGTCCTTGTCTATAAACAAGCTTCTAATTACTCTAGTAGAAATTATTCTATTTAATGGCTAGTTAATCTCTAGTAAAAATGGCCATTTTGATGAAATGAAATGGCATTGAATCCGGATTCAATGCTATTTTTCAGACTCTGTCCAATTTAAATGGGTAAATTTCTACCAGGGTAACTCCGCAAAATTATCATCACATATCGCATTCTCTCAATACTCATCCACAATCAGGCGACCCTTACTTTCGCAAAGATCCTCTCCAACACAATCATTTTTTTCTCCCAAGCGCCAAACCGTATGATTCAGCCGGCCTCGAAGGGTACTCCGGAGAAAACACTATATATATATATACTCCTCCCGGCCTTTTTTTCTGTCCGCTCCCGCAGCTCTTCTCCGCGCACGCAGCCGCGAGGCGGCAGAGTCTCTTTGAGCAATTTCTCTCTTTGCTCTCGCTTTGCTTCTTTTTTTCCCGCAGCCGAGGAGAGAGTAGCGCCGTTTCGTTTTGGAAAGGTGAGCCGCGCCGCGCGCGCTTTATCGCTTTGTAAGCCAACAAATACGTCTCTTCGGGTATTTCCGTTTCGACGTTTCACCGTTGCGCGCGACGCAGACGGCTCGGCTCTCGTAATTGGAGACCGCTCGCTGGATCTCGAGGAAAATTGACCAGAAGAATGCTTCGATGGCTATCAATAATGATTTTTATGGCCGATCGGGCTAATTATTGTTCCAGGCTATCGGTTTACTCTTTTTACATTTTCCAGATCAATCATAAAATTACCGCGTTAAGGATGAAAAATAATGCTAATGATATAATTGAGTCGATCGAAGAACCATTAAAAAAATCTCTTGCTCCAAAAGCAACAACAGATACTCGCGAAATATTCGAGACTCGCGTGCTGCCCTCGCCAGGAGAATTTAATTCGATAGTTCGATCCGCGAAGCTATTCTAAGGCCGCGTTTAACTACAATAACTCGCGCGCCTTTGCATGGCCGATTCATATAAATCGCGCCTTTCTGCGTAATATTAGAATGCGCTCTTCGGCTACGCGGAATTTTAGCTTTATTCGACTTTGGAGCGCTTGGCGAGGGAGATGCTTTATGGGGCTGAAGTGGCTGCTTACACTGCAGATGGCTCGCGCGGGGAATACGTTAAATGCTTTATAGTGTGTTTAGAGTTAAGAAGTAGCTTCTAGGAAATGCGAAATAAAAGTTATGATTTTAGCGCGCACTTAAACACTAACATAAAATTCTCGACTGAAAAATCATGATAGTGGTGGAGAAAATTCGAATTTTTGTTTTCTAAATTGAAAAATTCCTTGATTGACGCGAATAATTAAAAGCCAATTAAGTAATTGATTAAGAATGAGATGAAATTCGCTACTGTATATTCTTACGGCAATGTAATTGAACTCGAGGTATTCCAATCGCTTAGTTCGGATAATAATAAGCAGTCGAATTTAATTTTGCAATGAAACAATTCAATTTGGAATTGCAGTTTAGGACTGTCTGGAAATAGAGCGAAACCGTTATCGAGCAGCTGAATAAACGGCAAAATAAAGCAAAGCCCGATAGAGGCACTTTTTCGTTAATCCCAGCGGGGCTATAGCTTAGAGCAGCGCGCACTGGACTGTACACTAATACATATTCATGAGAGTATCAGCACCTGGCGCGTTACAATTACTCTCTCTCTCTCTCGCACACTATTAATTATTTGCATGAATTATTCAACGAGTGCGCCCATTAAAAATCATAACATTAATTACGCGCCTATAATCATATAACTATTACATTGTTTTCCCGGCTATTGCGCGCTGAAGAAAGTCCGCGGCAATAAGTATGAGTGTCGATGCTTGGACGAAGAATGAGAAGTATGTTAAAAATCGCTGACACCGCGCTAATAACGACATTTATTACACGCTTTTCGCGAGCTTTAAGCCTTTTACTCGCCTCTCTAGAGGAACACAAATTACCATATGCGAAATCTCTAGGATCATCTTATCCTTCTCTTTTTAAACTTTTAGAAACTGCACTTTTGCTACTAAAAAATGAAAATTCATTGTCTCTTTGTCGGAACATATTTTCCCAGCAAAGCCGTGGACTGCCCGACTTGTAATAATTTATTTTCTCGCGTTATAAATAAAAGTGTTTAAAACACATGCTACTCTGGAGTTTCCTGAATAGATATTTTACAGTGAGAGATTTAGCCCGTCTTACGGTGATGGTAAATTTTATTTAAATACAATGAAAAATATCATATATTAAGTAGTTGTCATTGAGAATTATTAACACTTAAATATCATTCGAGCAATAGAATAAAGTAAAATAATTGGTAAAACTTTGCTCGCCTAGAATGCAGAAAACTACTTAAAGCGAAATCGCATAGATATCAAAACGATGACATTGGGACGTGGAAAGAGACCGTCGGCAGTATACGCGCTAAAAACCCATTTTCATCGAATAAAGGCAAAATTCTCGGTTTCGTCTCGGCGGGAACTCGTAAAACCCGCGCAGCGCGCCTCTTTCCACTCTGAATGCATCGAAATCCGGCGCACACGCATCGTCAAGCAATTAACCACCGCGCTACCGCCGCAGCCGCCGCGGACTAACTTCGCTAATTAGAGAATCTCAAATTCTTAAAGAACAGATATGACACGCGCTCGATTCCGAGGATTAATGAGGGCTCGCGTTGAAATCTACTCCCTCTTATACCTTTTCTTTCAAGTTATATATATACTTAAGCGATAGTTGAACGTAACGAATGATTTTATTCATTTCAAAAAAAGGCTTATACTTCGAAAAAATAATGAAATATATTTAAAAGTATTGTTTGGTTCCAGACGATACCACTTCAATTTTTTCATTCCAAGAATTATGTATTCAATCTAAGGTATTTTATGCACCTTATTATTTTGTAGGATTATAAAAGCTATAAATATGTAAACAGAAATTCTTCCGATTCCTCTTCCCCTTTCTCACTTCCCTTGTAAAAGGCTATTAATCAATCTCTCTCTTTTAGATTCTGTCATTTCAAAGGGCAAATAATAGATGAATAGGCTAATAATACACGAGTGGATGAACGGTCATAAAAAACGATGAGCTAGCAATTTTCTTAATTATAAGAACATCGCGTTTGATGCTCTTTAATTTTTCGACACACGCGCAATAAGGTTCTTTTAAGTTTTTTTCGTCTTATTCAAAGTAACATTTAGCTAATAAACTTTGTTATTTAGCTTTTAAATGGCCACCTATAGCAAATTTTTAAAGTGCTTGACGTCATATTCAATTTATTTTTTAATATTTATAGGTTATCTGCAAGGGGTATAACTTTGTTATTATTTGTAGAATGGCAAAAAGAGAAGAAAGTAAGTACGCATCAAACATTTTTCAAAAATCTATGATTCAAATTATCGATGCGAAATCTCAATAAACAGAGAATAATTGTTAAAATAAGTAAGCTCAGACTTGTTGGAAATCAAAATGGCATTTTATCTTTCTGATAAAATCGTGTAAGACGTTATAAAAGGTCTTTAAAGAATTCTCCAATTATGTTATTTGACCAAGCATTTTTCATTTCTCCAGAAATTTATGCTCAAGTATTCTTGTAACTTAAGACTACATGTATATGCGAAAGTGTAATTTCATTCTAAAAGGAGTTGAAATAACGATATAAAATTTTAAACAAAAAAAAAGATAAAATATTTTTTCTGTAATACAGTAATTGATAATTGGTATTGACTTTTTATTTATACCTTGAGATACTTAGTCAAAAAAGAATCTTCAGTGTTCACTTCCTTGTGGTTATTGATTTTGTGTGTCCATCATCCTCTTGAGATTAAATTATTACAAGCTCTAAATGTTCTTTTTGCAAAAAAAATCTTTTTGTACTACTCACATGCAATTAAATTACCAGTTGATTAATTATTATTTCGATGCAGCTTTTGTAAAGAAAGAAAAGTTTTATTAATTTATCGACTAATTGGAGTTTCATGAAAGATTTGAGCACGACGAGAAAGTATGGAAAAATAAACTTAGCATTAACTGAATTACGTTATAGGTAGACAAAGAAATTTGCCGTAAAGAAAAAACTTTAAATAATATAATGTAATAATAAGAGAGAAAAGATTGATGAAGCAAAAATATTAAAAAAACAGAATTATAAAAGTATTTCATTCTTCATAGTTTAAGTATTATATAATACAAATAAAGATTTAACAAACTTTTAGTGATTTTTCGATACAATACTTATACATCTTATTAATAGTAGCCGCGTGGAAGGATTTTTTCTCAATGTACTAATCTTTGGCATAAATTATTTATAGCTCGTGCATTAATTGCAACTACAATCGTAAGCAGGTTACATTGTTCTACCGCTACGGCCATTAGGTAAATTAGCTTATACGCGAAATCGGCTAGGCGAAACAAACTTACAAACGTATGTACCTATATGTATATTCTGGAGGCCCATCAACATACTTATGTACTTTTGCATTTCGCGAACACCAAATCAAATGACTTAACAAAATATAATCTCACACTTGTTAATGAATATTTTGCATTTTATGTAGTATCACAATGTCTTTTAAATTATGTTTTCATTTTTGAAAATATATCTTCAGATGTTCTAATAGTTATTTAGGAGTAATTTTTTTTAATTAAACAATGGTTTAGTCATCTAGTTTAGGTTGATATAATTAAATTTTTACTTTTATATAATATTTTAACTTGTATAGGTACGTAGCTTATTTGAATACGGATTTGCTAATTATTAATTAATATAAACTCAAACTGAAAATAGAGCTGCATGAGTCAACATAGCAAAGTGATTTTCAACAGCTTTGTTAGTCACGCGCGTTCGAAAGCTGCGAATTCGTGCATTAATTCAAACTAATTTAGAAAATGTCGAATAATCCTGCAAGCAAGCCATTTGACTAAATCGAATGCTCGTGTAGCGAGCCGCTCTATATAAATGCGGCTCACGCTAGCACTGCGGCGAGGAGAATCAGGAAATGCAATTCTCCCGGGTATTATACTAGTGCCCTGGCGCTCGCGAAAAGCTCAATTCTCCCATTTGCATTTTCGCCCACACGAGGCCGAAATTCGTCGGGCCCTTGTAATTAAGCTGTCGCAAGCTTCGGTTCGGCTTTGTGGTGCGGTGTTGTTTAGCGCAAAGTTGAAGGGACGCTCCTTCAATTTCAGGTTATGTTATTTAGCGATTTTTTGGTTAATTATTAAAAATGTTAAAATTTTACTGCTTGAATAAGATTTATTGATAATGTATAAGTAAATAAAATATTCATTCAAAATCTAGTTCAATAACTAACTATACCCACATGAGGTAGTTGAGAAATAATAGATGAATTTTTTAATTTTCTAATACCCAAAAATTGGGTTTATGGCAGAATGACCCATATACACATTTTATTAGCAAGCGACTTGCTACTAAAATAGAAACAGTAATTAAGTAACTTGAAATTTAATAGATAACTAATGCAATTTACAAGACAGTTGAAAGAACCCCTTTAGATTTGAATGGATAAAAAGACCCGTGAAAAATAAAGTTTACTTAAAAAGTCTAGCAGAGTATTAGCAAGTTAAATTTTTCAAATACGCCTTTTCCAATAGTTGGAGCAAGAACTTTATGTGAATTCAATTAGAGTCCACTTTAATTGATTCATTCGATTCAAGCCCGGAGTAAAGTCTTGCGGAAAAAAGAAGTTTGCCATTCGTAAATAGAGAGAGAGAGAGCAAGAGAAGAAGAAGAAGAAGAAGAAGAGGGGAGAGGAAGAGGAAGCGGAGGCGCTAAGAAGTATAAGATTTCTATGCGCACCGAGGGGGCCGAGGAAAAAAACAGGAAAATAAGCTCAAGGCTAATTTGCTTTGCAGAATTACATTAAAGGGAACCAAGTTTTCCTTTATAAAAGAAACGAGGTAGTTTAAGAGAGCGGAAAAGGCGAAGAGACGGAAAATAAGTAAATTAGGCGGAAAATGAAGTTACATTTTCAATGCTTCTAAAGAACCTTCTGCGAATGAAAAAGAAAAAATGATAAGAGCAAGATAAAAAGAATTAAGAAAAAAATGAAGATTTTTAAGAAAGTTTCAGACACAAGGCAGCAATCGCACCCAGGCTAAATATATCAAAGCTCAAAAAGCAAATATGCTGGCAGAGTCGCGGGCTGCCTTATTCAAGCGCGAGGCAGGCAAAAGCAATTCTCACGTAGCACAGGTACACAAATCGTGTTTGCGCAGTTGCGCGGCAATATATAATGTATACGTAGGGAGTCTCTGGCTTGCGCGATGAAAGGGAGGAGCGTAGGCAAATCTAATTTGGCCTCTACTGTAGTGTCGGATCCTGGAAAGTGGAAAGAGGGCTGGGGCCTGCTATTAATCGATTTGTCATTATTTACGTTTGCCTATGTGTGTAATGCGCTTTTGTTGTTACAACTCCCTGTCGATTTGCGAATTACTTGCTAACCGATTCTGTGTACGCGTGCTTGTATCTGGTGGGCTTGTTTCTTTGACAGACATGCATGATGCTATATGTTTTCGGCTTCGATTCTCGGTACAGTGCTAATAGAGCCTGGTTTCCGCTCGCTCGATTATCCAGTGTTTACGTGAGTCAACGGATATTTAATCTGTTTTTAGACCTGCTTCTATATTTACTTTAAGGGTCATTTATTTTATTTGCTCCGTTAGCTTTTTTTATTATTATTTGATTGATCTATTTTAACGTTTTAAAAATAAGTCTGAAAATAAAATTCTCTTTTTGAGTGCACTTTGCGAGTGAATTTTCAGTTAAAAATGTGAAAACCATATTAGCAAATGAAAATTGTTGAAAAGAAGAAACTGTTTGAAAAACAAAAAAGCTTGCCGAATCAACGCAGCAATTTCCAAATGAAAAACCGATGATCGCCGTGTATAAATAAAAATCAGCCTTAGCAAATCGAGCGCTAGACCAGAGCGAGAAAAATGAAAATACGGCGATAATAGAGCGAGCGGGAGAAAAGAAGGAAGAGAATCAGTCTCCTCTCTCAGAGAGGTCAATCAAGACTCTCCTCTCCGCCTGCTGCACGCACGTTCAAGTGGGTCACTCGTTCGCGCAGCCAACAGTACAAATGTGTCCGCGAGACGGTAAACTGCAGAAAACGCCCGCAAGAATATAATAAGGATCGCACAACAGTGCGCGTTTCCCTCGTAATCCACTTTGATAGCTCATTATATTTCTGGCGAAAAATAAATCGGATATTGCAATTCAAATCGTAAATTTAAAAATCGCGCTCAGAGCTTTGTTTCACGCTGCAAAATTAATCATCGAAAGCCTCGAAAAGAAAGCAACCACACCTCAAGCACCTCAGACTCTCGATAAACCTTCAGTCTAAAAGCCGGCTATTAACACGTACTCATTCCGAAGATATATTGAAGAGTCAAAAAAAATGGCTGTCCAGCGCCAAGCGGTCGTGCGGGCAGGGTATATATATCTTTGGGAGAAGAAAAAAATGACATTGTCTCCTCCTACGTGGAACGGCTACTTTCTCTTTTTGATTGCATTCGTTTGAGCTGCAAGCGCGATGACCTCGCTCGTTAATTATTGCGTTTTCACGGGCGACGCCGCCGCCGCCGCAGCAGCGAGAGATTGAATCGCGTCAGTGCGAGCTTTCACGTTTCTCTTGCACTGCATTGTCACTGCGCGCCGCATGAAATTTAGATTGTGGCTTTTGCGGCGTTCTTTAGCGGCCGGATCGTTAATGAGCAAGATGCTACAATGGACACGACGTCGGAGCTATCGTTTATTAGCTGAGTGACGTTGAGCCGTTGTTAATGCACATTTAACGATTGGATTTATTAATGTATTAATATTTGATCAATATTTTTTATTCTTTTGTTATTTTTTGGTAATGGTGCGACACCTTAATTTTTACAATAAACTTTGAAATTACACTGTTAAAAATTTCTCGTAGTTTTTACCGGGCATGTTATGCTGATCTGATGCTGTTTTTACATCGTCACATACGTAAATAACTGTACTTTGAAAACTAACAAAAAAAAAGATTAGCTAAACAATCTGATTTATTTTGTACACCTATAATATTAACGGGAAAATGCTGCAAGCATTTCTAAAGATCGAAAACAGTTATGTCTTTTTAACGTCTTTATTATTGAAAAATAACGTTCAGTCACGACTGAACAACCCGTAATATCAAATATTATTTGAATTTGACAGGTATGAGGCTATAGCTAGCGCTAGAAGGTAATATTAAAGTTCCATCTTGATTGGACTATTAATGCACTTTGTTCGCACAAGATGCATCGGTATATACGACACGAATATTTTAGGCTTCTACATGGGTAATTAATCGTAACAGTATTACTTACCAATGATTCATTTATGCTCTTCGACATCTCGATCTTATAAAGAAGTCCAGTCACGCACAGCATCTCGAGTGCGCAGTCCGATGCGTCGGTGATTAATGAGGGATTTTCAACGAATCTTGATTATCAATCTGTTTTAAAATTAAAAATTACATTATTTTTAAATTAAAGGATCAATATTCATATTTGAACAATTGTAATGTAAGAAGAAATATTAAATTCACCCAATTATTACATACGATTATTCAAATTAATAAAGTTAATTCTACCAAAATGAACAATTTAACGGGCATCTAAAGTCAATTTATTAAAAAAAATTCATGTTATCACTGAAACATTGATAAAGCCTCACAACACCCCCTTCGATAATCAAAAACCCAAATTTCGAAGCCAATCTGAAAAATGACTGGACTAAGCAAGTCGACAGGTATATTGTTAAGGGGGGCGAGGGGGAGGCGACTAATTGGCTAGCTGCGGCGGCGGCGGCGCCGTAGCCGCGCACTTCCTGGTAAATGCATAAGCCTCGCTCGCTATGCTCGTCTCTCTCAATTAAAGTCGTAAGAATTTATCATCGTCAGGCCTAATTAAAAAGTAGGAAACGAGAAACTTCCGTTCCGTTCTGGAAAGTCAGCGTCGGCGGAGGCCGCTAGCTCTCCTATACCTATAATACTGTTGCCGGGCGCACTTTTTCGCGCCTAATTGAAAATTAAGATTTTCGAGCCTGACACCTGATCTTAGTCTTGGATTATTGTTTTGCGCTCGTTGCTACCGGCGTTATTGGCTCGTCGAAGGTATCTCGCGATGATATTGTTATAGAAACTGGACTCGCACGGACAAAAGGATTCGAGACGTGTTTTATTGCCTTTGTGTATTGTTCGCTTTTCTTCTGACTGGCAATGCTACAGGGAACTTGATTCATTCCTTTCTTCAAGGCTTGATCGCTTTCATTCTGATTGATAATGTGAGAGACAAAAACTTTCTTGTACACACTCACTAAAATTAATCAACTCTTTCTATTTACTCTATTTACGCATATAATGAATAGTGGTTCTTCATTCTACGTGTGAATTAATAAATTTACATGAATCAGTGCTACCTTCGGAACTATACCGATATGGTAACATTGTACGGGAAAATATCAAATAAATTTAAAAGATTAAAAGGATATTGTTTACAAACAAATAAGTCAATATTTGATTTAGTATTTTACCTAGAACCTAATTACTTAATATCTAGAGAGTAAACTATTTTATTTGGTCATCACAGTTTATACAATATAAAGAAGACTCCTGGATTTCGTGTCAATTTTAATTGAGAAGATTACATAAAGCATCAGATTATTAAAGTTAATGCTTCCTGTATTCGGGACTTCTCTGACATACATAATTTTACTCATCTTTTTACGACTCATCCACTTAAAGATTATATACTCTGGATTTACTTCTATCGGATATTAACACGAAGAAAATGGATTTCCCTAACTACCTAGAAGACATTCGATTATCATCATATTCCAACTTTATTTTAAGCTGATGTATCTTCTCTATAAATTTCATTTAAAAAATGTTAATTACAATAATATTTATAGTAAATTAGCTTTAATTGGTTGCCTAGATATACATTCTAGACATCTGTTCCTTTATCTCCTGTAATGACTTGCGCGGATCTAATGTACCGCAGCTCTGCTACTCGTCATCAAATTATCGAGTGAGCTATATGAAACTGCATGTGTATAACAAATCCGTTGACAAATAAGCTCCCATTCGTCTAAATTTCTAAGTAGCTTTGTATTTCGTAGAAAATATAGAAGGCTTGACAATATACATTCCCTACTTCAAGAAATTATTCCAAACAAACCATCAGCCAACATTAAAAATTCCAAAGGTGAATACGACAATACAATTATCCTCGTCGTCGCTAGATAAAAACGTCCTTATGTCCTTCGCATCCAAACGAAAGGCTCGCAAACGCGACGGAAGTCCCAAGTTTCATAATCCAGCTCGAACTGCGCCTGCTTTTCGCTGGAAGAATGAAATCGTTCCGTCACGGTCAGGAACTCGCTGGTCGCGTACATATTTACCTGCACTAGAGGCTCGAACCATTGCGCTCTCCTAGGTTGCAAAATTCTTTTCTTTCCTTCACAAGAGCGAGGAAGATCGGTATCGCTGGATTCGCCTCGACTTTTACAAAATTACGACACACTGTTTTTCAGAAAAAAAAAAGTTGACTCGAGCTTCGCTTGTTCTGGACGACGCTTCACGCCTTCTAACTTTGCTCAGTTTTACGAGAAATTTCTTACGTATGCTGCGTCTTAAAAATATTGTCTTTTTCCTTTCTAATATTAAATAATAATATTAAAATGGCACTAATATTTCTGAGTATACTAAAAATGTTACTTTTATAGAAATATTAATAAAATTATTTAAAATTTAAAAAAATTTATGTTAGTTTATTTATTTTTGTTTTTTCTATTTGTTTCATAATAAATCATTTATTAAATGACATTTACTATACTAATGCTTTTCCGTTGTAACAGCAAGATTTATATTTCGGCAGCTTCACGTAAACAAGTCCTTTCTGGCAAAAAAGACCTTGAAAGTGCTCTGTAAAAATACTTTTATATCTACACTTCTCCTCAGTAGTTTAGATAAGAAACATTTTTGTGCCCGTCAAGTCCAATTTGCAAGAAAACCGAGATTTGACGAACCTTTATGGGGAGTAGTAAAAAGGTTTTTTCTTCGCTGATGCGGCGCTCAGGAACAAAGTTATCGTAAAATGTGCGCGACTCCAGTGACGTACTTATGTGGGTCTTACCTACACGACTTCTAGTGTGTTAAAGCTCATAAAGGAAACTTAGCGCAACCCTGTGTCAAGATTTTTCTAAACGATAAATCTGTAATGTTTTTTACTCAAAAAATAGTTTAAATTAATATTAAAAATAATTCATAAGATATATTTTTAATCGGAAATACATTTATTGAATTGCAGATTTAGTAAATATTTTCTTCAGTAATAAATAATGTGAACATTCTAATAAAATAAAGACCATTAAATCCATTAATGAAAATCGATATAAGCGATGTACAAACATATATATTATTTATGCCCCGTACAGTATTTTCTACTTAGCGAATTTTCAGTTTACAACTTTGGATTTAATAAGCGCATCCAACACAACTCATCAATTCAATTATCTCCCTTTACCCTCCCTTAAAATAGAATATCCAAATATACTCTAAATAATCTTGCACCCCTCTGCTCCAACCCTAATCAAATAGAAACCGTATTGTCACTTAGAGCAGCAGCAACAGCAAAAACAATAACAACAGAAAAAAACAGGAACAAGAGAAGCAACAACAAATATGACAATGACAAGAATGACAAATATAGAGAAGTTTACGAGAACTTTCCACAAATTTTATACTACAGATCAATAGTCATCGTACTCCGGCTGTATTCTCGAGAACTCGCTTGAACCAGAGCATCTCATGGAAAGTTCAGCCTCGACGTCAAGGGGCATAAAAATGTTGTCGAGTGTGAGAGAGCGAGCGAGCGAGCGAGCGAG
>JAPYZA010007310.1:0-22830 GCA_030522685.1 Eupelmus azureus | reverse complement strand
TTTCGCTCGTCGATGGCACGCTCCCCCCATTTTATCTCTTTATCTTTCCGTCGTTGATTTATATTTAATGTAAATCTGCTATTGGTCGACGCTTTCTCTTGTTACACGTTAGGTTACACTCGTGATCTGTTTTGAAAAAAAGAAAAAGAACAAGTCGCGAGGTTGAACGGAAGAATCATTTGATCAAAAAACAAACTGATTAATGGGTCACAATCAACGGTTAAGGGGGTAATGGGAAAAGAAAATGTACAAACACACACAGAAAGATAATATGATTGATGTCGCACACGCACACCGCAAGCTGTGTCGAGTACTTACACTTAAAAACGGCGGCAGGGCTGTAATTAATCAGCTGCTTCATAAGACTTACACTGGTTTCTTCGATTTTACTGTACGTATTTCGTTTTTCGTTTGCATTCGTTATACAGGTAGATAGAATTCGACAATTCATTCAACTAAACACTTACTTTAATAAAAAAAATTTAAATAAATTATTGGTTGATAATTATTGCACCTTTACAAAAGTTCCCTTATAAATGAATTTAATAATTTTTTTTTTCATAAAAATCTTAACTTTCAAATACGCGGTTTGATTGCACAAAATTGCTATTCACTGTTTGATTTTTTAACTTACTGACTCAAATAATTAAAAACTGACTTAAGTAAGGTTCACATAATGATTTTCTTATTTATAAAACTTAGTTTAGTTGATTGAATCTGGCTTTTTTAAAAAAGTGTACCTCTTGCGCTCAGTCGACTCTCTCTCTCATTGAAAGCATTTCGGTAATTCGCTGTTCGAGACTCGCACGAAAACAGTCGCAAAGTAAATAAATATGATTATTCCATTAGAAAAAAGAAAAATGGAACAATCATAATACGATTACAATGATGATTCATTTTCAACGTAGGTATATATAGTCTTTCGTTCTAATTGGAGACGCTGGGTAAAAACGAACACACAGAGGACTCAGTTGTAAAAGTGCTGTATAAGTGTGCAAGGAGCAGGCACCGGCACCTATTTTTACTATGAAATAAAACCTTTTTCTTTATTTACATTAATGTTTTTGTTAATTATTCAATAAATCACAAAAGATCACTAATTTAATTTAGTTAAGACTAAATCACAATTATGAATTATAATGTATTCCGTTAGAATTCAATACATGAATTATAATATTCATATAAAAAATTACATAAAAAATCTAAAATTTACTTAATTATACAACGTAAATAATTAAAAAGAACTAATTTCAAAATAGAATAAGATGCCAATGTCTGTTAAAAAGTTGGTGCTTGAGTGTTTATAGGACACATGGCTCTGTGTAAAAAAAGGAAGACGCATGCATGTATATGTCTTTTCTTCTCGAGGCAAAAAATCATTCACTATTGCCAATATTAGCTTATAATATCGCACTCAATGCAACGCATTTCTTCACTTTCAGCTTTTACACGCAATCACACTCAACTAAGCTGATATTATTTGTAAGCCTGCTACAATTTGTTTAGAAAAGAAAAGATTAAGATAAAGGTAATATACAAAGCGTAGGTATAGCAAGTGTGTGGATATTTGGAGAGTGTATTTTAATAATAAAGATCAAGCGAATAACATCGACAATTAGATAGGTACATCACAAAGATACGAGCATGATAGATATTATAAAGAGATTGTATTCGAGGGTGAATGAATTATAATAGTTATACATGAATGGAGGCTACTTCACTCGTTTCTCGGTTTGTTTTTAGTTCTTTGTTTTCATAATTAACGTTTACTTTCGTGTGCCTTATTCAATTCACCGACGAATTCGGGACGAGATCAATGCAAAATTTATTTCTGCACGACGAGCGAATAACAAGTTTATTATTTTTTTAAGCTTAAATTTACAGCAATACGTTATCCCTACGTCATTATGTACAATTGAATATTACTTTAAAAAATTCTAGTTATCTCCCTCCTTAAACTCGTATAGGATGATATAAATTATCTCTATCGAACCGTTTCTGCAAATGACGAATTCTAAGCATTACTGCTACATATTCTATAGCAAAACGTGTGTGCCCATACGTAACGTATTATTATGCGATCACGTGCAAATGATACTTTCGTTTATCAACAAACTTCTAAAAAGAGACGTTTACTTTTACAAACCATCACCGCACGCTGTTGGATAATGTTTACTCGATTTAAAGAGAAACTACTAAGGCCGGAAAAAAGAATCGTGAAAAGTGAATTAAAATCGTGTTTAAAATGTATGCGTGATCACCGTGACGGTCTATTTAAAAAAGAGGCTAGAGATTTTCATCGGTGCATAATAAGAATATATGCAAGTATATATTTATAGTTGTTATAATTTATAGCCTGCACAAAGCATTTAAAAGAGGAAAGAATAAAGCTTGCAGTTGAAGAAATAGAGCCAGCGTTAATAAGGAATAATTGGCGTTTGGAAAACAAGGTTATTGCCTCGCAGAAAGAACGTTAATATTTAAAAGGCACTTGTACGAAACAATACGATTGTAAGTTCTCGTTTTTTTTACGCCGGAAAAATCAAATCCAAAGAAAAAACATTATAAGCGTCACTGAAGTCGGTAGTAATACAGTGATGTTTCCTTTTTTTAAGTTCAGTGCGATGCAGATACGGTCGACCTTCAACTACAAATCGTTTTTTGTATTTTTTTCTTTTTCTGTTTTCTCTAGTTGCCCCGACTAACACCATGCGCAACAGTCAAAGTAATTAGAGTCTCACTTGGACACACTTTTTTCGTTAATTCATGTCATAAGCTTCCCCTCGTAGAGGAGAAACCAAGCTTATTATTTTTTTTTGCTCTTTTTTAGTTAAATGCAACTGCAAGTCCAAGGCGGTATACTTGGCTTCCGTAAGAAAGGCATCTTTCATTTTTGCTAATATTACACCCAATAGATGATCTATATGGGTCTGAGAATCAACAGTCCAAAGAACACAGCCCACATTAGAATAATCCAGTGTATGGTGTAAAGTGGGTTCTCACCATCTGTGATCTTTCTGGCAACGAACTTCAAGGTTTCGTCGAGAAGTACCACTGGAATCGAGAACTTCATAACAGTAACCCACTCTTCCCCGGTCAAGGGAGTCACTTGGAATACGGACTGAAAAAAAAATACATATTACGCTTTAAATAAAATAAATAAAATAATAAGAACTCAATCTAAATATTTTTATTAATTTAATAGAATAACTATTTTTTTTATATATTATTATCTTAATAAAATTATAAGCGTTTATTTTAACTTTGTATCTCATTTTTTACTTACCGAAAGGACATCAATGTGAAGAATGACGAAGTGGAGTGTGAAAGAAAGTGCCATGGAGGCGATGAGCCACAAGTTTGACCACGGTGGCATGCTGATGAGGGACTGGTTTTCAGACAAGCTAGAAAGAAAAACAAGAGTTTTTTGTTATAACATGACCGCGTATGGTTATAAATATTTGGATAATTTTAAATAAATATGCTAAGAAACCTGTTCATGGCGTTCAACATCTCAATGGTGACAAGGACTGAAAGAGCCATTGTCATGGGATGCGGATCATTGAAAACTTTGCAATCAAGACCCTTGAATTCTTCACCACCACCAATGCAAGCCAAGTGATGAGTCTGAAAAAATGATAGGAAATTATAGTTAAATTTATTAGAGCAGAAAATTTTTGAAAGTAATAAAAAATATACTATACCAGCTGGTAATAGTTCATTTGAGGTCCGTTAGGGCTGTACAAGAACCACCATGCAGCGGATCCAACAGTGGCGGCACCGACGTATCCACCAATAGCCAAATAACGGAAGAAGAGCCATCCAGAGATCAAAGATTCGTCAGCCTTACGCGGTGGCTGTAATGACAATAAGATAATTTGTTATTTTGAGCGTAATTCTTATACATCTTACCTAATAATAATCATAAGCAAAAAATTCTTCGGTTACCTCAGTATGTTTACATTCCAAAATTTGCTAGAAGCTTTGATTAAACATTTGAATCTAATAGTAAATAAAATATAAAAACAGACCTTTTGCATGATGTCCAAGTCGGGAGGATTGAAACCAAGAGCAGTAGCTGGAAGACCGTCAGTGACAAGGTTGACCCACAAAAGCTGAACAGGGATCAATGCTTCAGGAAGACCAAGAGCAGCAGTCAAGAAGATACTGAAATTTACAAAATTAGTATCGTATTATAATTACCTACTTGTTCAAAGTAACAAACTTTCTTTCGTAGTACAAAAGAATAATTAATTTTTACCTGACTACTTCACCAATGTTGGAAGAAATAAGGTAACGGATGAATTGTTTCATGTTGTTGTAGATGGCACGACCTTCCTCAACAGCAGCGACAATGGATGAGAAGTTATCATCAGCCAACACCATCTCAGCGGCAGATTTCGCCACAGCGGTACCTGATCCCATAGCAATACCAATTTCGGCTTTCTTCAAAGCTGGCGCATCATTTACACCATCACCAGTCTGTAAAAAACGAAGAAATTAACTTAATTTTTTATCATAAAAATAAAGCGACGCCACTTGTTGAAAATAAAATCTTTCAACTTACCATAGCGGAGATCTCGTTCATGCTCTGCAGGTACTCAACAATCTTGGATTTGTGAGCGGGCTCCACTCGAGAGAACAGCCTCGCCCTGGCACAAGCAGCCCGCTGCTCGGGAATGGACAGGTCGTCAAACTCACGACCAGAGTAAGATTTGCCAGTGGTGTCCTCGTCCTCGGTGAAGACGCCAATTCGCCTGCAGATGGCCTCAGCGGTGGCTTTGTTGTCACCAGTGATGACAATGACTCGGATACCGGCGGCGCGGCACCTGACAATGGAGTCGAATACTTCTTTACGTGGTGGGTCAAGCATACCAACGACACCGATGAAGGTGAGGTCCTTCTCGTAGGTGTAGAACTTGGTAGAGTCGCCAAGATCCATATCTTCGGGCTTCATTGGGTGGTCAGCGGTGGCCAAAGCCAAGCAACGCAGGGTGTCGCGACCAGTACCATATTGACGGGTAAGGTCCAGAATGCGGTTCTTCAAGGTTGAGGTCAGAGGGAACTTCTGGGAACCGACACGAGCGTGTGTGCACCTAAAAAATTAATAAAAGATAATTGTAATGAAATTTTTAAAATAAATCTTTTCTTAAGATTAAAAATTGAACTCACCTGTCAAGAACACCCTCAGGTGCACCCTTGACGAAGAGCTTAGGTCCAGTTCCAAGTTTGCTGGGTTTCAGTGGGACGCAATACGACGACATAGATTTACGATCGCGGGAGAATTCGAGAGTGAATTCCTTCTTCCATTTGGTCTCAATGTCTTGTCTGACGACAATAGCAGTGCCTCGTCGGTCCAGGCCAGTCTTGTTGACACCGAAGGGATTGATTTTCTCAGCGAGAACGATGAGAGCGGTTTCGGTGGCCTCACCGACCTTCTCGAAAGCTTGTTTGAATTCGTTGAAGTCAATAGCGGAATCGTTGCACATGATGCAGATGGTTCCAAGCTCGTGGAGAGTCTCAAAATCGGCACCCTTGACCTTCTGGCCCTTAAGGAATACCTCACCAATGGGCTCGTAGGTTGAGCCAGTGATCTCGAACTCGTTGAAGGCGCTGTCATTGCCATCAATCCTCTCGAATACGAACATGCTGAAAGCAAAAATCATTTAATTAGTAAATAGATAATTAATGCCTAATATAAATATGTTCATCAATTTTTAAGCTTAGCTAAGACACTCACCGGCTAACGGACATCTGATTGGTGGTAAGAGTACCAGTCTTATCGGAGCAGATGACGGAGGTGCAACCGAGGGTCTCGACGGACGGCAGCGACCTGACAATGGCATTCTTCTTGGCCATACGCCTAGTACCAAGAGCCAAGCAAGTGGTAATGACGGCGGGCAGACCTTCGGGAATGGCGGCGACGGCCAGGGCGACGGCGATCTTGAAGTAGTAGATGGCGCCCTTGATCCAGGAGCCACCGTGGGCCGGGTCGTTGAAGTGGCCAATGTTGATGGCCCAGACGGCGACGCAGATGACGGAGATGACCTTGGACAGCTGCTCACCGAACTCGTCGAGCTTCTGCTGCAGCGGGGTCTTGATCTCCTCGGTCTCGGACATCTCGGTACGGATCTTACCGATGGCGGTGTTCAGGCCAGTGCCGATGACGACGCCGCGCGCCTTGCCGGCCGCCACATTGGTACCGGAGAACAGAATGTTCTTCTTGTCCTGGTTGACGGCGCGCGGGTCTGGCACGGGGTCGGTGTGCTTGATGACCGAGACGGACTCGCCGGTCAGGATGGACTGATCGATCCTGAGGGTGGTCGAGAAGATCTTGGTCAGACGGATGTCGGCGGGGATCTTGTCGCCGACGGACACCTCAACGATGTCGCCGGGCACGATCTCCTTGGCGCGGATGCGCTGGACACCGGATTTGTCGCCGCGCACGACTTTGCCCATCTCGGGTTCGTATTCCTTGAGGGCCTCGATGGCCGACTCGGCGTTACGCTCCTGCCAGACACCGACGACGGCATTGGCGATCAGGATGAGCAGGATGACGAACGGCTCGACGAACGCCGTGAACGCATCCTCGTGCTCTTCAAATAAAGCTAGTACCTGCAAGCAGAAATTGATCGATCAGTGTTGGTCCTTTCACGTTTATTGGTGTGAATTTGAAATTTTTTTTAGTTTTTTTAGTGTTTGATAGTGTTGGCGTCATGCTATATTTAGCGTGATTTTTTTATGCTTTTTCGAGTAATTTAACTAAAATTATGGCAACAATTTTGATTTAATAATAAATATCATTTTAAAGTGTACTAAAATAAATATTCTTCTATATTTTCATTTAATAATTTTCTGGCAAATAAATATTATTTGAAAAATTTATTTGATATTTTTTATGTACTTGTCATTGACCTATTATCGCCTGTAATAAAAGCAACGATGAAGAGTACATTATTTTTATCTATAATAAGGCTATTTTTTTTTATTTGAGCGTAGATAAACTACAATCATTTTCAATACTTAATTAAAGCCTGTGATATGAACATATAATAAACTTTTTTCTCATGGTGAGCAAAACTGAATATACTTATAGTTCTACCGTCTAGCGTTAGAAATAATAGTATGTGTAAGCTATAAAAATTTATTCTTATAAAGAATATGTCAAAGATTTTAGTAAAAAATTATATACTTACAAAAGAAATAATAGCGGCTAATAACAGAATCTTAACTAAGAGGTCATCGAATTGTTCCAGTACAAGTTGCCAGATGGATTTTCCTGAAAAATAAATAACAATACATTTACTCTCATTTGTTTTATTACCTTTATTCAGATATTTGTGTAGTGTCGCGAAAAGTATTTATTTCGAACAAAACTAAGCGTTCTACTTTTTTTTTGCACTGTTGTTACTCTTACACAGAATAGACAAAAACCGGTAAATTGCGAGTGTTGAGAGTTTTTTCTATGCTTTTCAGGCCGATTAAAAGGAAAGTGTCCCATTGTCCTTCTCAAGAAATTTAGGCCAGCCTTTTCATTATTTCTTGGTTAAACAAAGATTTTTGGAAAGTCATTAATTTTTCACTTTCCTTTCTTCCAGAAAATTAAATTTTCTTCAAAGTTTAACATTTTAACATCAATTCAAATCAAATAATTATAGTTTTTTCATTAAAATTTGCTTTCCTGTAACTATATTTAATTAATAAAATTAGGAAATATTTATTTAGAAAATAATAACATACATTAAACACTATAAATGTAATAAAATACATATCATTAAATTGAAAATCTTAATAAAATTTCAGAATTTCGTTTGAAAAAATAGAAAAATTTCTTCTCATATAACTCCCCAATAACCAAAGAAATTACACTCTACTCAAAACAAGAGGACAACGGGACACTTAAAAATCAAATGCACCGTCAGGTCTGAGAGAAGCCGCCAGAGCCCCCCGCGTATACGTCATCTCGAATAAAAATCAGCGTCGCGACAAATCAGCGCTCCCATAATTGACAGGGCGCGCACCGCAATCGCGCCGGAAAATCATCAATCTCTCGCTCGAGGCGTCGATCAATGAAAATTAAGAAAGCCATTAAAAAGCCGCCGGGAATTAAAAGGCGCTGCGTCGGCATTGAGGAAGGCCGCGCGACAGCTGACTTAATAAAGCCGTAGCGCTAAACGCGAGACGTCGGGACCTTTTAATTTCATAGGCGCGAGCCACTGGAGGTCTGACTTCAGCTCTGAATTAGGCCAATAGGCCGCGAGACGTTTAGCTTTTCTGGCAGAATGGCGGATGCTTGATTGTTTGAATTTTAGAGTAAATTAATTTGTTTGAAAGGTGCGTGAACTTTTGGTTATAAGAGAAGCTTGAAGAGAAAGTAATGGTATTGTTTTAAAAGTTGCTTTGGTAAGTTTACGGTGGACATTAGTTATGTTCTTGTCGTCTTTGCATCGCATAAATGTTATAGCTACAATGCAGTTCGGAAATTCAATTTGAAGTTCGTTTGCCGCGTTACTTTGCTCGTTATTTTAAAGTTAGCGCGCGCGGGCTAGGCGTTTCAATCAACTGTCTCAACTTTATTTTAGCTCGCTGCATCATTGAACGAAACTTTGCTGAAGTAGCGAATGTTTAGAAACTATTACGTCTTGATGATCGCGTTAATCTAGCAAACTATATATCGCGATGAAAAGACTTTCTTTCGTTATCGCATATAAAATTTCTGTTAACAACTAATTACAATTTTCTCGAACGAATGAAAGCGTAGAAAGAAAAGAACAATGCGAACCCTTCAACATTTCAGTGCCTATACAGCGCACAGGCACGGACAAAAGAAATTGTAGGATTTCAGGAGGCAAAACGAATCCAATAGGGTGCACTCTAACCTTGAGTTTTTAATCACGATCCCAGTGCATTAGCAATGCAGATTAGCAGAAAGAAATTCCAGTCATTTGCCAATCAACCCCACCTTCGCTCCGCATTCGAGCAGCTGAATGCCAAGTCGCATTTTCAAATAAAAGTGAAACGCTCGTGACCCGCAAACTCGCGCCTCCTTCAATACTATCCGCATTTAATCGCCCCACTAACATTTTACCAACTTTATTACTCTACCAATACCCGAAAGCACACGTTTCTTACATACCTCAGCGATAAAATTAATAACGCCCGCGGCGACAAAGAAAGCAAACAAACACGAGCAGCCGCATTTCTCTCGATCAACAAATCAAAAGCGCGCTCCTCCGAACAGAATCCACACGGGCGCATCCCGCGAGAAAATCGTAAAAAGACCTACAGCCCGGGGGCCGGCGCGCGTCAGCTGCTAAAATCGCCGCGGCCGCATATAGCGCGCGGGCAATCGGCCGCGAAGATTCGCATCGCGTCTTACGCACGCGGTGTGCACTCTAACTGGAGCACTCGAGATTCGCGCGAAAGCAAAGCTTTAGGAGAGAGAGAGAGAGAGAGAGAGAGAGCCGTTTACTTGGCCTACTTGCCTTCGACGTAACGAGCACCCCTTTGCAGAAAGCGAGAGAGAGAGAATGAAATAACGTTTATCGGGAGCGTGCCTGATATGCGTGACGTCACAAGCGTTCGGAAAATGCATCGTGCGAGAGCGCAGGATGCATCCAGGGAGCGAATGACTTTTATCGATCGGAGGGTATAGGCCGAGCGACGCGCGTTGTTTGGAAAATAGCCGAAAACGGCCTGAGCGTCGACGTGACGATGCGCGCGCTCGGATTTTTGAAGCTTGCACGTATACGCTTTGGAGGCGCTTATTGTTACGCGCGAGATTGTGAAAATATGGAGGTTTAATTATGTGTGGCTTGGTAAAGCAGAATGTTGAATTTAAAATTGTGAATTATGGTTGACGAGGTACTAGGCAAGGCAATTGAAGATTCTCGCTAGTTGAAAGGGAAATGCTTCTAATGAATATAGGCAATAATGAATAAAACTATCAGTTTATTCGTTCGACAAATTAAATCGGGGAGAGTAGCTTTTAGTGGAAAATACGGAGAGCTGTGGCTCGTGGATGTATTGAGAGGATTTCGGCCCGAAAGGTAGAATCAATGGTCAATGATACACTCGAACGAGGAAATACGAGCCGGTGAAAGCACAGTACTTATATATCACATGAAACTTTGAAGTTTGCGCAAAATCATTGAAAAGGTTTGGATGAAATCACTAATAAGTGGAATAGAAGTACACATTAAAAATTTATAAATCCAAAGTACCCGCTGATAAAATAAAGTATGCGAATTACGTGCAGAAAACGGAAATTTCGAGCTTGCATGAATATATTCAGAGGCAATTAACGAGAAAGATGGAGCTCAAGTTTATATAATGCGGAAATGAACAGTATGTAGAGAAGAGCGTCTGGCGAATTATCGATTAGTTCATCAGTCAAAACTTCGAACGTGGGAAATTGATTGAACTGTATACCGTAAGTTGAATTTACCAGATCCCGAGGAAAAGCGAAGCGAGAAAATAAAGTATGCGAATATGTGTGAACTGTAAATCTCAGTGATTACAAAGGTAAAATTATACAGGCGCATACAAGAAATAGTACTGCACTCTATATTATTGTATAAACAAACTCAATGCACGTAATAAATAAACACTTTCACAAAGTAAACAGAAACATTTTAAAAAGTTCAAACAAAAGAAACTACAACAAAAGCCAAGTCTCTTTTCGCGTGGCGCCTGACGAGCGCGCTTCTAAAACATTTTTCTGCTCTCGTTGCCTTGAACTTTTCACGCTTCAAGAGAGAAACAGCCCGGCGCCCGGCAAAAAAGCGCGCATTTTCAAATTCGCAAGCCTCGGTGAAAGCAGATTAAAAAAAACGTGAGGGCGGTGGGCGCGCGAAAACTTGGTCGAGTTCATGCGGACGTACAAGTGCGAAACTTTAAAGAGATGTCATCACAGGTGAGACGTTGGAAAAACATCGTTGAAAGACGAAGAGAGAAAGAACGCGTGGACCAAATGGCAAAGTGGATCGGGAGAGAATAGAGGCTCTGATGAGAAGAAGCGAGAAAATTTTTTTCTCGAGGCAGCCAGCGTGTACATACGTGCTGGGTTTTCTCAGCTGCGAGGAGGACGCGATTCTGCTTTATCTCGCTCGGCGAGTGTCAAGCGGAATTTTTAAGCCTGTTGAGTTTTAATGCGAGCATTCTTTTTAATCACTCGGCTTGTTTGTGCGTCTGGAGGGAGAATGAAATTGATCAAATTTTCAGGAGCTGAATTCACTCACGATGCTTTTGTTACTTTAAATCAAATATCAAAAGTGAAAACAAATGTTTGAGAAGGAGGTGTCGAGTTTCAACGTACAAGGTAGTTTTACGATCGTGAAAACGACGTTACATAATTTTAAATTAAAAATATCAAGCGTACAGTTTTAATCTGACCTTTTTTAATTAAAAGCTCCTAAACATTAACACGCTAGCGCCTTATAAAAAAATAACATCGTGGCGAACACTATAAAGTAGCTTTGATTCAACCATAAAAACCCGACATTCTCCAGAATCCATCGCCATCACATTCGAGGTCGCTTGTAACGCTTATCACGAAGGTTGCGCGGAAACAAAAAAAAATAGACGCCGCACCGCGGCTTCGAACGTGCGTCTCGATGAAAAAAGTCTCGTGGAAACAAAAGGTCGACGAGACGAAGCCTTACCGCGACGCACGTTGCATTGTTGCTACGGCGCTTATGACTGTAAATCGCGCACCCGCGCCTATAGAGCACCAGCGCGAGCAACGTACATTTTTTTCATTCTCGACGTCGAGCGCGCAGCGTCAATAAATATACAAACGCGTATGCCGCTACCAGTAGGTAAATCTCGAGCTTGGTCGTGTAGAAGCTGATAAAGTATGTATGTTTTATAGAACCGAGTGCGAGTATAGGCGGGTACAATGTACACGCGGGTGTACAGAAATGGTTGAGTGGTTTTTGGCTTGAAGTGAGTTGAAATTTACGAGGGCTTGCGGGCTTTTAAAAATTTTATGAAACAGTAAGTCGGTGTTTGTTGTAGTTGGAGGAAAAATTTTATAAGTGATGAATTATTCCAGCTGTTGGCGAGCTCGACTTATCGTACTTTAAGCCTCTTGGAGATTGACGTTAATTCTTTATAATTCTACAGGTTCAGCGATAACTTTTGCATATAGATTGGTAATCCGGAGGAACAAAAAAACAATATTTCGACAGCTGTCTTAATTTAGTTTAATATTAAAAAAGAGGAAAAACTTTTGCATATAGATTGGTAATCCGGAGGAACAAAAAAACAATATTTCGACAGCTGTCTTAATTTAGTTTAATATTAAAAAAGAGGAAAGTAAAATTATAGTATATGTCTTTTACTTAAAGCAATATAAGCTTATCTTTGCGAAATTAGAATAGTATATCAAATATTTTATATTTTCATTTTTTGCTAGCTGTATCGTCATAGATAAAAAAAAAAATTATCTCTACTACTATCTCTACTACTATGTGTTTAGATTTTCAAAAATGTAATTATGATAATAGTAAACGAAGTCGACAATCATTCTAGAAACAAACTTTCATTTCTAAAAATTCAAAAACCAACCGAAAGCAACGAGAAAACTCGAAGAAAACAAAAGTAACATCAACGCCCGCGAAAAGCAGCTTTAAGACCGTCTAAAATCACGTAATCATCGTCACTGCCAACGTAATACCGCAACACCGCTAGCTGACCGAACAGCGAACCGTCCCTAACTTTTTTTTTTTACATAAGACACTGATCGTGCCGCAAGCCCTTCGTCTGCAGCCAAAACACCCCCAGTGTGTTCAGCGCTGAAAAGCAAAGAGTAACAGCCGCGACTCTGGCTCTCTCTCTCTCTCATCCTCATCGATCGAGCAATCGCTAATCGCATTACTCAAACGTGCGCGGGCTTGTGTGTATACAACTGTGTATAAAGTTTCGGCGCGATGTACTCACCCTCCTCGGCTGGCAGTTCTGTAACAGAAAAAAGAAGTGGCGGATTAGTATTTGATCGGACGTGGGTATATTGCGTTGAGTAGTTTGGGGAATTATGGGAGGTATTGATTTTGGAGAATGAGTTTAGATTAGCTTACTAGGGCTGTGACGAGGGTTTAGAGACAGAGGGATTTTCTCTATTCGGATGGGACGTTTTCCTTATGCAATCTATTTATACTTGATTGTTGGTTTATTATTCACAGTAATATTGGCAAATACGTTTTAATTGAAAGTTTAAATTTTTTTAAAAACACAGATGAAACTACAGCTAGTGAACTTGACAGCTGATAAAGTTTCGCTTAATCAAATATTTTAATTAGGACTGATGAGTCTATTTTTACTTTTTAATGAGTATCAACTTTATCTTTTTCAACTATACTGAGTTCTATCAAAGTTAGTAGTAAACTGTAGTTAAAAGATGTGTATAAAAAAATAAATATTCAAATTTTATCCTAAAGGTTCCACAAAAAATTATTGCTCTTATTATAAGAAACTTATGGTTTACGTTTTGGAATCTTAAAAAATATAAAAGGAAATAATCACAGGAATGAATATGTATCAATAAACATCATGCCATCAATGTCTCGAAGCGTATGATTCAACAAGTTCAAACGTTCTGCTCTCAGTCACGACATGCATTTCATAATACATTACGCGCTGCTACAATATTTTTTTAATCTCCTCTCGCGCTAGCTTAGCTCGACACCCAAAAATAAGCAGTTCCAAGAAGCTCCCGAAATAAATCACCTCATTGTTGTAATTTTAAGCTAAAAGTGTCTAAAAACCCACTGCGCCCCGGTCTGTTTGGTAGCGCGGACAAGATCATAATGGCGTTTGTTGCAAAACAACAAGTTGCACAGACGAAGATGCAGCGCTGACCAAAGCCAACGCGCATCCTGGCATTAAGGAAGTCTACGTGCGCCTGGCCGACGAGCTGATGCTTCAAAGAGCCTCCACTCCGGGATGAAACGAAAATAGACGGCTTAGCCGCGAGCTAAGCTCGAGCTGCCACCGCGCGAGGGACGAGCTTCTCGCACGTATACAATTGCATTTCGCGCGCTCGAGCGAGATTCGGCCGATTTTCGGGCTGACCTAGTAATACCTTTCTGAAGTTTTGAATAATTGAGGCTGAGAAATATTGTGTGGGGTACAGTGTTTTTTCTTTGGCGGATGTTTTATAACGAAATTTTCGTTTTGATCTTTGTTTAGGTCTTATAGTAGAGTTTGGGGGCATAGTAGGTTATAAAGTTTATAAATATGCTTGGATGTCTATCTTCAGCGTCTATTCAATTACAATTTTTGGGTTAAAATTAACTGAGTTTAATTTAGTCAAAGTATTTAATTGAATTACATCAGAAATATTGTCTAAATTTGTAATGTCGTTGTGTTAGAATTTCAACGCGTGGGGTGACTTGGTTTAGAGTACGCCTAATAATCAGTAGAGTCTAAATTTTTGTCGGCGCTACGCTATCTATTTATGTACATTCCTATATAAGTACAGTACTATAAGAAGGATAGCTTTGTATTATTTATAAAAATGTAGTTTAAGTCATTTATATCTTATTTAACTTATAAATGTAAACAATAAAAATAAATCGATAACAGTGTAATAGATTCAAGAAATGTTACGTGCTTTTACTGGCTTGGTAAAACTAATTTTAAGAAAAACTTTCTAACAATAGTATGTAAGTGACAAAGTATAAAAAAACTATTTCGTTTTCTAGACTTAAAATTTAAGTCATGAAATCAAACTAATAGTAATGCAACCAAATAAGCTTTTACCTTCTACAAACATCAACTTTAACATATACACTTAATTAAACCATTCCACATCCCACAAAAAGACTAATCAACCCCGAATCTATAACGCGTAACCCAGTCACCCATTGCGCATCAAGCACAATATTCAGCTCTGACATTGGCGCAATCCAATCAGCTGATCGCGCGACACTCGCCTACTGTCTCTATACTCGGTCAGCGCGCTCGTGCAGGACATTTTCGCTGTCACGAGAGTAGTGCTCGACAAATCACTAATTTCATATACAGCCTCGTGCAGTCGACAGTCGTGGCGTAACTGCGACAGCCAGCCCGTTGTCTATGAGCCGCGCGCTTATCCCGGGAAATTGGAAAGCTCTTGTATTATTAACAGAGCGAAGGATGAACTGCTTTATTCGAGCGTTTGCAGGAGAGTGTCTTCTGTATAGTTTTGAATTACTGCGCGAGTGGAATAATGAATAGGCCTGAGGAGGGCTTAAGTAGATTTTCTGATTATTAATACGGCTTGATGTCGGAAAGTTGGATCCTAGCGGGGATCTAATTAGAGCTTCGTCGTGATGATTCGTTAGGCCTGTCTTATTAAATGTCGGATTGTGCAATTTAATTTTATTTAATATTTTTTATGCGAGTTTGAAAAAAGTTATTAGTCACTTATTATATATTCTAAAAGAACGTTTCGATTTTGAGTTTTTTATTAAAAATATAAGCTAGCCCGACATCAACTTTACTAAACTGTCAAAATTCTCTAACCACTGAGAATAAAATTGGCTGCTAATTATCTGTGATCCTCGAAAATTTTCCAATGTTTCTTTTCTCATTTCTACAATTATAAGTCAAAAATTTTCCACAGCCACCCCAAGGCCAGCCGTCCTCGAAACTTGGCAAATTCAACCCTTCAGGCAGCATCTTTACAAAAAAAAAAAACATTACCAACTGACACAATACAGATCCGTCACACTGCAACGCGTCCGACATTTTCGTTGCCGCCGCTGTTGCTGCAGGTAATGCAGCACCTGCATCCCGCCCATCTCTCATAAATTTTGCCGTGTGTGCAGCCGACGACGCACAGACACGCGTGCGCGCCTGGTAAATAAAATTGGCCGACTGACAACGCGAGCTCCTGACAATTTGCCAGTATCGCTTCGCGTTTTCGTTTCGAAAGCCGCGAGCGCGATATACACGCGCGATGGGTACATATTCGTTTTATTTCTGTGTGTATATTTTGAAACTCCGGGCCGCGCGATAATCGCATAATTTCCCGGCATAATAGTGCGGCAAACTTTGGCAACGCTTGCCCTGGACATTTTTTCCTTTGTACAGTGTAGAGCTGCGTGTTTCTTGTGGGGCTACGTTTGTTTTATTTCCTCAGCGTTCGTCGTGCACAGGAAGTTGAAAGATTCATTAAATTCGCTATGATACACATCAGCATGTGTCATAAGAAAAGAATAAAAAGGCATGCCTCGAGTAATGTTGGTTTGAATTTAGTATGCCGCAAAGATAGGACGCGGAAGAATTGGCAAGTTCGGGCCATTTTAATAATTACGAATTAAGAAAATACGGGTGGACGGCTTTTAAATTGGAATGTTTAATAGGGCTTTAAATTTGCATTCATGAGTCATTTAAAGTATTAAAAGTCGCGTGAGAAAGAAATTTAATCGAAGAACCTTTTGAATAATAATACTCTTAGTACGCTAATGCCAGACCGAAAGAAACATTATTGATTAAGCAACGGCATTACCAAATGAAATCGATCAAACATTCATCATTGCAAATGTCTGAACCCAATCCACAAGAAATACAATATCCCAAATTCCAAACTCGTTAATGAATTAATCCGAATGCCCATAATAAATTCATACCATACCAGTGCATCGGAACAAACCATTCCCTCCTACAAAATTAACAGCAGCCTTACCCTACAAAATTCACAGCCAACCTTTACCACAGTCTCATCATCCGAAATCCCCACTTTGTAAATTTTAAATAGTTATGTGGAGCATTTCGCGCTATTTAAAATTTACCGAGCAGTCTCCCAGCTACCGCAAACCAAACTTGCAAAAGCGACGCGCGTGTAAAACTACTATACGAGCAGTGCATGCTATGTCATAAAGGTACACATATCCATCAGCGTCGATCGAGCTGCTCTCGCACCTCGGCGCAATTCTCCCGATCGATCGCACCTACCTATGCGCGCGCGCGCGTGCATGTAACATGCATGGGGGACTAGTTGCACGGGGCTTTAATATACATATACACACGACGCTTGTGGAGGCTAGGCGCCGCGGGTTTTTTTAACCAGGTCCGCGAGCACACACACACAGAACCGCATATATGCGCTAGCACGTGCTTCTATAGAGCTTTTCGCTCTGTGGTATGCACGTATATATACTCCGTTTATCCGTCACTCTCGCTTGTTTCTCTTTTCCTCGTTCTCCGATGCTATATACACCGCGCTTGTTGCGCTGTATAGTAGCCGAGCGGTTTGCGGTTTTTTTCAGAGTGAGGAAAATCGAGAGGGTGGAAGCATATATACTTATACATGGAAGTGACATGGAATTCGAAGGATGGCAAAACGAGTGGCAATTAAAGGGAGAGCGCGAAAGTAGGTGAACATTTGTTAAAGGGATAGGAGGATGCGGATGATGGGGAAAAAAATGTTGGAAAAAAGAAACAAGAGCGAGTCGGTATATAGAGGCGATGCGCGCAAGGTTTGCCGCCACTGGAAAGCCAGCGACACGGCACGAATTTTTTACGCGACGCTGAGCCCGCGCGCGCAAGCTGCAAGGACAATATCAGCGATGGAGAAGCCGATATCTAAGCACTCTTTGCTGGATTCTTTTTTTTTTTTAATTTTTATTGGTTGTGGTCTGTAATACACTGTTTATGATTCTTTTCTCATTTTTTGGCAAAATTATTTTTAAAGTATAGTGCTGGTGTGTGGTAGCAATTTTGAACGGTTTTTGTTAAGTAAAATTTGACGATTTTTCTGTTCTGACAAAATTATTCGGATTGGTTTACAGCCGCAAACTAATTGTTTTAACTTTATTGCAAGGCTTTTGAAAAACGAGTGTAAATTTAAGCATGAGTCAAAAATATGTAAATTTTCTCAATTACAAGGATGTAGATTTTAGCACTTCTGGGATCCATTGAACATTTGCATGTCGTACCGAGCTTGTTTGCATTTTACTACTATTTTCATTTAATATTGTATTTTAGAATGTTTATTTGTTTTTTATAGAAGTATTTTTGAGCTCACATCATGTTAATAATAAAGCTCTATTTTTAGTCTAATGGTGATGTTATAAATTTTTTTAATGAAGGAAATATTGATTGTTCTTTTTTAAGGTCATCGAAAATATTGAGTGTTAAATAGTTTTTTATCAGGTTATTGAAAATACAAATGTTGTAAATTACTTGTAAATATTTTAAAAAATATTATGATTTATAAAATCAAATTCAAATTAAGATTAAAAAAATTTATATAATTTGTATATAAGTTAGAATAATAATTTATTTACAAAAGCCTTTAGAATAATTGGTTTAACAATTTGTCCTGAAAAACTTAAGCTAAGAACTTTTTGTAGTCACTTTTATTACTCATTATTTGTAATTATTCTTGTTTTCGTAACAACGTTCAAGGCACAGAGTTTCTAATGTTTCAATTTTAATAAGTTTTCATTAAAATATATTTATAGTTTTTTAAATAGAAATATCAGATTCTTTAATTAATCTTCTTTATAATTTACACTTTAATATTAACTCAATAACCTAATATCAAAAAGTGCTCAATTAATTAATTGCAATAAAATTTTACCAACATCTAATAATTGAATCTATTCATTTGCACGCCAGCAAATGCAGCAGCAACAAAGACATCATGCGCGTTTACCTTTGCAATTCTATTAAAAGGAATTGGTAATATCCGATTACCGGTTGCTATACTGCCTGTCTAACAACTTTGCATTTTTACATACGCGTCAGCACCAACGAGATCAACCATCCTTCGTTTAATTGAAATATCTATTATATATTTTATGATGCAAACTATAAAATTTCATTGAGTAATTCAAGAATATATCAAAGATGAGATTAACGCTTGACTAAATATTTTTATTGCAAACAGACTGCAACGTGCTTTTGCATTTTGTTATTTTGCAATACCTGATTTATGCTTATTAAAAAATATGCAACTTTCTGACGACTAAGATAACAAACGCATAGGCTCAGCAGATTTGTTGATCATTTGTAGGTAATTGAATTTCATATTTTAGCTCGGAAATTTTTGATTCTCGCAGTTCTGCGCAGAAAAATGTTAATAGCTCCCAAAAAAATGGTCGAATACCAGTTTACTAAGACCCAACAAAACAAAACAAAACCAACGATAGGCCTTATTTTCGCTCCTAAACAACGCGAGCTCTCTACTACGCTACGACAATGAAAACAACGATAAAATTTGCATTGTAAATCAAACGTAATCCATTGTACGCGTGTCGAGATCTCAAAGTGTTCGAAATGAAAACCCGTCGAAAACTCTCCTATACCAATAAACTGCCCAAACCAGCGCTCAAAAACCAAACCAAGCTAAAATCACCCATTAAAAATTCCTCTATACCTAACCAAACGAGCGACAAAACGCGGATACCTAGAGAAAGACTAGATAACGCTTTAGCACGAAAATTAACGCAGGAGCTAATCGGCAGAATGCTGGCGCGGCGCGCAAATTATAGACCGTCGCGCGCGGGCTGAGCGCACATATACACACGCTCTTAGCGCGCACGCGGGCTCGAAATATTGCGCAATCGAAAGCGCAGTGACGTCCATTGACGATTAACGTCATCAGCGGTGCCCTCGCGGCAAGCCGGAGGCCTCCAAGATATCCAGTCCTCGTTCTTTCTCTTTCTCGCGTCTTTTCGCTCTGCGGCTCTCTCTGTCTTCGTCCACGTAGCGCTCGTTTTTTGCCTCGCCGAGCGAGATCAACGGGATTCGAATTTCCGCGCCACGTGTGTGTACGCTCAGATGACGTGATTTTTTTTTTATTTTTGTTAAGTTTGGTGGGATGGTTTTTTCTTTTTGTTGGTTTTTAGTTGGTACGTTTTGGGAATTTTGATTAGAAATTTTGAAGTTTTGGATTGTGATTATAAAGTTTTGTGATTACTTTATAGACTTTATGGTTTAATTTCGTTTAATTTTTAGAATATATATTTTCGGCTGCTTCTACGCTAATATAATCAAATGTCTCATGTCACAGCATGAATATGCGTACGTCGTTATTAAATGAACCTATAAAATAATTTTATGCAGTAAATTATGTAAAGGTATATTAAATAACAGGAAATTTTTCAGACATATTTAACCGTTAAAAGACTAATTATTATTAAAAGTATTATAATTATTGTCAAATTATTTAATGACTGCACTTAAAATGTGTGAATAAAACTATATCATAAAATTTATTAAAACATTATACGTATTTAAAGATTTGATTAAAAGTATTAGTTCAAATTTACCAAGAGACTGTTTCGGAACATAAATTTGAAATGTGTCAATTTACATTATTGATTTAACAATGAGGTATACAGGTAGTTCAGGTCAAAACTGACTGTGAATTAAGTATCAACAATCATTATTGGTTTATTTAAATAGATTGAAAGTTGCAATCACAAGGGATTCAGACTCTAATTTAATTATTATTAATTTATGCAGAATGATAATGAGGTCAAATCTTTCATAATTATTATTAAATACATGAAATAATACAAAAATAAAATTTTTATAATTTAATGACATAAATTATTGTTCATACATTGTTTAATAAATTCCAATTCTCTAAAAACATTAACTTTTAAATAAACAGTCCGCAAATTGAGCCTAATAAGTTATTGAACTACGATTGTAAAACTGTACTTTATTTATAGATTCCAAGTTTTTCAAAACTTTTCATTTATAATTTGTCACAAAAATAGCTCCCACTTAAAAAGTAACTATTGTTGCAAGTCTACAACCTCATTAATTATATGAAAATACATTTAGTTTTGAATAATACATGAGTATACTTAAAATAGCGGATAATTTAAAACGATAGTTTGATCATGGTGCCCACAGTGCCCGTTCAACTGGCAACGATTCATTTTCTGGTAGATTTAGCGTGATTTATAAACTTTTAAAAGTTATTTTAAGTCAAAATTCTTTATTCAGCTAACTTTAACGGTTTGAAAACTTAATAATACTTAACTTTAAGTGGTTAAAATCAGATTTTCATTTATGTCAGCGGCAGAGAACAGTCTACTTTTAACGGTGATTAATATAGGACATTATCAGTTTTGAATATTTTCCAAAAACTTTGATAGTAGCATTTATAAGTAAGTAGCTTTTAAGACCAGAATGTCTCTTTCAACGTATTTGTTGACAGAATAGAGGCTAACCAGTTCACGATAAAAATGGCATCTTTTTATTTATTAAAAATTTAGTTTTCACGTCAACAATTCAGCAACAGAGCTGGCCGTTAAGTCCAAGCATGAAATAATTTGTCTAACGGAATATAGTTCCACTAAAAAGCTAGTGCATCTAATGATTGCATTACTTGAGCAGAAAGCATATAAAAATCAGCCTTCCTCCATCCCGCAATAAGAACTCAAAGCTATTCCAGCAACAACAAAAAAACCGTTGAACAAAACTTTTCACATCACCGCTTGCTCCAATCCTGCCCCCTCCTGCAAACCAACCGGAATCCCAGCCTCCCCACAAGCCTAAAATCTCACCGAAACACGCAGCCGATCCCAAGCCTACCCCAACGAAAGCCGCTCTCGAAATCCACGTGGCCTCTGATGCAGGCTCCGCTCGGCTATATATCGATCCACGAAGCGCTCGCACGCAGAGCGCGAGAAAAAGGGAGAGTATAGAGCGCGTGCACGCGGCCAGACAAGGGGGAGAGAGTTCGGAGTGTATCAACGTGGCCCGAGAGCAGCCGGCATATGAGCACGCAGTCATCGCTCATAAGTCGCGGACACAATGGCGCTCGAACACGTGTTCGCTGTGTTTTCAGAGGGTATGTGTGTGTGTGTGTGTGTGTGTGTGCGGCTGATGCGCGCGACGTCAGAGGTGGGAATGATATACGTGGATGTGTTGTAGGATGCGACGGAGGAGATGGTTTTTTAGCGCGGCTGTGAGGTGAATCATGTTAATTTTTGGGAAGTATACGTACGTTTTACGATGATTCGGAATGGATGATACGTTTTACGATGATTCGGAATGCGTGCAGTTTGGGTTATTTTTTGTTTGTGTGCGAGGGGGATTATGGAAAGGTTGGAAGTGCGTTTATTTTAAGATATATGGTTTTCCTTATTTTTTTCCGTAATTGATAAGTAAGTAGTATTAGCATATAAGAAAATGAGAAATTAAAGTTGAGAAAAATTAAAATCTTTTATCAGCGATTGTAGGAGTGAACTTAATAATCATAGAGTACTCAACCTGAAAATTAATTCAAATTAATTTAATTACTACACAATATAATTTAACCCTATCTGAAAGTAGTATAAATGCTAATGCAAGTTTAAAATATATATATTATACCTCTAGAAAATGCAAATAAAAATTGTTCTGCCGCAGACTGCGAGGTCAGCTTCATAATAGTTTTTTGACTCGCGGACTCTATTATTATGTTTTAACACTTCGTTAGGTAAATTTTATCGATTCCTAAAGTGGGGATGTAATTATAACAGTACTAAGAAATTTTTTTTTCAAATGAAAGTTATATTCCTATTTACCGATACTAACAAACAAAATCAATAAAACTATTCTAATCTAATTCGATCTAGATTGATTTATTGCTCTACATTTCTCCAAGACAATTATCTTGTGTAAAGTCGGCGTTTTTATCGTACGACCACTTTATCAGATGTCTCCTTTTAAAAAATTATCGGCCGCTCGCCCGGAATAATCTCATGCAATTCTATTTTAATTGAAATTTTTATTGTAGGATCAAGGTTATACTCTGATAGCTTATCAATTATTTTCACATTATTATAACATAAAATCCCATTAAAAATGTAAACCTTCCACATTACATTATAAAGC
>JAPYZA010007309.1:0-23521 GCA_030522685.1 Eupelmus azureus | reverse complement strand
CTCTCTCCCTCTTCCGGCGCGGCGGCAACGTATATATACAGCTCACAGCAGGCTTCCTTTTATCGAGATAGCCGCGAGCGCGTAATTGTTAATAAACGATAGAGCATAAATATTAATATGCCCATCGGACGAGTAGGTAGTGTAGCTATATATAGGTAAGTCGAATTATATTTTCCTGGAGAGATGTTTAGCAGTGATGCATTATGCGATACGCGAGCCGAGCACGGCAGCTAGCAATGTTTGAGGTAGAGAGAAAGAATGGAGCTAGCGTATACGCGTAAAAAGAGGCCGACAGCTGAGTGTACACAGGGCACAAGAGGCCTCGCTCTCTCTCACTTTCGATGCCTTTAACCTTTGAAACGCACACCCCACTGCTAGAGCGCTCTTTTTCGCCCTCTCTCTATCTATTCCGCGCGCGCGGCGGCAGCGGCCCTATGCAAACACACCCGATTCATTGGCCAACATATATCGTCTCTCTGTCTGTCTGTCTGGGCTATACGTGTGTGCGCGCGCCTGGTTTTAATGGAACCCCGAAAATGTTGCAGGTTCGATAACCAGATTGATCATCTGCCCCTGGGGCCCTGTGCAACAGCCCTATTCGTTAATATTTATCGTCACTTTCTACCATTTCTACATTAGCCTCGAGAAAACGAGAAAAATAAGCGCCGAGTAATTACGGCCCCCCCGACTTCACGCGGAAACGAA
Source organism: Eupelmus azureus (assembly GCA_030522685.1). NCBI lineage: Eukaryota > Metazoa > Arthropoda > Insecta > Hymenoptera > Eupelmidae > Eupelmus > Eupelmus azureus. Next base: position 22,816 of record JAPYZA010007309.1, on the reverse strand, counting down.
TGTTTTGCCAATGTCAACAGCGCGACGCGCCAATGAACATATGCCCTTTACAGAGGGACGGAAAAAAAAAGCGGAGAAAAATGAAAAATAGCGTATGTGTGTGGCGGGGAGCGCCGGCAGAGAGAAGGAAAAGATTTCGGCTGGAGGAAGGGCGTGTATATAGGTATATACAACGCAGGAGGGGGATAAACGCCGCGTGCCTCGTGTAGCCGCGAGCTTCTCAAGTGGAGGGGAAGATCTCTCCCGGTTTCCCGGGCTCGTAAGTGAATTTTATTGCGCGATTATATTGAATCCCTGGGAGGCGTGCCGCCCCCACCTACTCTAGCTCTCTCTCTCCGCTCTCTTCTCAAAGTTGCCCGATTCTTTGTCGAGGTGCGCAAATTCCCCTGAAATTTCGCTCGCGCGCAAGAAAACTTCATTTCGGAGAGTCTCGCTCGGCAGCGACAAAGCGCATCTTCGTCATATAAACGACAAGACGACACAGCGGCGGGCTGCTTAAGCGGCAAGTTAATTAAACTTCGCCGGCGCGTGTTTCGCGCAAGCGTCGAGCTTGAGCTTTTGTATACAGCTGCGCGGCATGATGAAAAGAACGGGATGGGGGTCCAGAGCAAGAAAGCTGCGCGTATCTTTCTCGTTAAATCGAATCGCTGTAATTTTTTATTTAATAGACGATGTGCTCCGCTAATTCATCGTTTTCGGCTGTCGGTTAAACTTATGGCATATAGGCCTCGGGGGCTGGATTATCGGCGAGGCAAAACAATGGCACTCGCGAGCGCGCGCTTATTGTTTTGAGCCGAATAAGCGGCCAGCTCGAAATATGTGCGAGCTTTGTGCGCGGAGTGCTCGAGTCAAGTGCCGCTACATCTGGCTCTCTACCTTATATTCCCCGTTAGGCTATACTTGTCTCTCATCGGTGTTTATGAAAAATCATGCGCCTCTCTCTCTCGTTCAATTGCGGGATTTAGCGCGCGGAGAATAGCCGCAGCATCGAGCGAGCAGCGTCAAAGCACAATGGCCCACTCGATCATCGATTCTCATTTCATTGTCAGAGACGGGAATGAAGATTTTTCAACGAGCCTTCGCTCTGCCCGATGCGTGTATATACACACCCTCCGCGCTCCGTCTTTCTCCTCTTCTTTTTCTATAAAGCGAGGCGAACGCGGAGCGGAAAACGCACGCCTCTCCCGGCGACTGCAATCAAATGATTAAAGGCGCTTTCGCATGGCTGCTCGGATAACGCGAAACTCCCGGCGGAAATCAGAGCGAGCTGTCCTCGCTCTACACTCGCGCGCGCAGCCCTCCGACATCTAACATCGAACAGTCGACGCGCAAGCGAGCCGCATCCCTCTCGGCAAACACACAGAGAACTCGCAAGCGGCCTTCTCCCCCCCGTTCAAAGCGGAATCTCAGCCAGCTCAACCGATCCTATATATCCCGACTCTCTCTCACGATGCGCGTATGTATATATATACACGTATTCCAAGAAACACGCGCGCACGGCCAGTCGATAATTTCTTTGACCGGACACGAGCTCTGTTGACACAACGGGCCTGCAGCCGCGCTCGTTATTGCATACACCCCCCTACGACTTTTGGCACCTATATATCCATCAGCCAGCCGGCAATAAAACTCCTAATTACGCGGAGTCGGACGATTATCCGCTGCGCGCGTGTGTGTGTGTTTCCTCTCGCTCGTCGCTTCATTATGTTGCCAGGCACGTTTCGTCGCTCGGCTCTCTCTCGCTTCATCGGCAAATAATAATATAAGCCCCGGCAATCTGAGCGAGGCCCCCTCAAAGAGTGCACGCGCGCGAGTTTCAGGTTCTCGTGAGCTTGGCGACAGCCTGAGGCCGCGGTATAATTTAATTATACGCGTGTAGGTTGTGGATGATGTACTGTATCCGCCTTGCGAGTGTCTTATCGCGACGGAGACTTCGTTGCTGCTTATCGTCTGCTCCCTCTCTCTTTCGGGTTTTTGCGGCGGCTTTCATCATCCGACGTTTTTTCACGCAAATTTTCCTATTTTTATGTTGGAGAGTGAAACGGCTTGAAGTTTTAGTATATGTTCGAAAAATAATGTATTATGAGACGGTTGAGAGCCACGAGAGATACGAACACACGTGCACCAGCACACGCGAGAGAGCCGCATTAAATACCCAAATCTACGAGAAAGAAAAAAAATTGAAAGAAAAATTCACGTGAATATTAATACGTGCGTGTGGCGTCGGAGCGACTACACAATCGTCACGCGCCGCGCGGTTTAAAAAATAAAACACCTGGGCACGCGTGCGCCTCGCTCGTTACGTCACGCAGCTCGGCCCGCCGAGAGGAGGAAAAGTTGCTTTTAATGCTTCTTGATTGGCGTACAATGAGAGAAAAACAGACGCGCCCGGCTAGCGGCATTGTGAATACACCTCGCTTTAATTCGGTCGCTCATACATTTTCATAGAGTCTCCTCCGTTTCTTCGCTCAGCTTTCAATGAACTAGCGCGCGGTGGACCGGCTTGAGGAGGGAATAGAGAAAGACGGCTGGAATGCGGATATATACAGCGAGCGCGGTTATCTTCGACCCAATTCATCGCTGCCCTCCTCTCATTTGACTATATACGCGCCTTTTTGTGGCATTCATACGCTAAACTGGGAGATGATAAAGCTCGAAAGAGCCGGCTGAAAGGAAGAAAACTCGACGTTTCCCGTTTCTACGCTTATTCTCTCCCTATATACACGTATACAAAGCTGCAGTGGTGGAAACGAGCCCGAGCGGACAAGTGGCCTCGTTCCGAGAAAACAAATTCATCGATTTGTCGGGAAGCCTAATTACGAGCGATGCATCCAAGATTTGAAACATATGGCCTACGGTCATCCGTGATTTTAGAGCGCGTCGCTGCTTATAATCCATTACTTTGGGGGCGCTGGCCGAGAAGGAGAGAGAATAGGCTGGCCCATGGGCTGGTTGCAGGGGCGTCGAAACTCCTTATTGTATCGCTTGGCCCCCCTTGCAACATGCAATTTACGAACAATGCGGCCAGTGCGACCGATACTAACCCTCCCCATTGTTACGACGACAATGCGACAACAATGCAAGCGCCGACTCTTTACAAGCCAATTTCACTTTGAAATATTTATAAGCGCTAACGACCCACACACCTTTATCTCCAGGCCCGATTTTCCTTGCCCGCTCTCTCTGGCCTTTTTTTGGTGGGTGTGTATATGCGAGGTTGGAAAGCGAGGTGGATGCATTATGTATGTTATTGTGCTTTGGGCTGATATGATTAGTGAGGTTAATGTATAATTTTTGGGGGATACGCAGAGTTTGAAGTTATAAAGGTAGCAATAAAAAGTGTACTACAGTCCAGTTATTTAATGCATTAAAAATAGAATACAAATCATGGACAAAAATTCAAGGAAAATTTTTCTTTAAAAAAAAAGCCTAAAATAAAGTGTGGGAATGCGTATTTCTCTTGATCGCGTAAGCTCGGAATTGGATAACAGGTGCCGGATGTCCAGGATTACAAGTTTCCGTAAAATTAGCTGCGGCTATTTTCGACGCTTTCACGGTTCATCCCCGGATCCGTCGCGCGATCGGTGCGGTCCGAAAAATTCTGCGGTCGGTCAATGCCACAGCGCTCCGCTCTTTTCTCTCCCTCTTCCCAACATTCCCGCTCAAGCGCAACCTTAAATCGCATTGAGGCTTATGCTGCACTGGACTCGCATTAAGAAGCAAAAAAAAGCCGGATGACCTTACTAACGAGATATCTATTCCGTCTTGCGGGAATAAAGGAGGGAAGGAATAAAGGAAGACGTGGTTTTGAGACCATTGGTAATTTTTCATTGGAGAAAGAGCCTTACATTTTTTGACGCTTGTCTATTTTAGCTATAGCGCTCACTGGTGCTCCTGTTTCTTTGTCTTGGAATGCTTGATGATCTTTTTAAAGGGTTCGGTCGTGAGATTCCTGCGTTTAGGTTGCCAATTGGGCGGTGGCGGTACTGTAGGTCTCGGAATTGTCGGCGGAGGCTCGCGCGATTCCGGCTGCTTTTCCGGCTGTGGTGGTTTCTGCGGCTTCTTCGGTGCGTTGTCCTTTATCGGGGCTTTTCTGGATTTTAAGATTCGTTTTCGTCTTCTGCCGGCGTTTTTAAAGGAATTTAGTAGCGATGTTTCCGGGTCGTATCTGAAAGTGTTTAAGGTAATGGTACGAATTAACCTATACTTCACATAAGTTGGATTATTTTGAATAGAGTGCTTCAAACAAATTAAAATCAATTAACGTACCTGTATCTGTTTCTACATTTGACGAGGATTCCGTAACTGACGCCTCGCCGAAGTGCTAGGGCAACTTTCTGTCGTAACGTTTTATTTGGCTTCATTCCGTACAGTTTGCTTATTCTTTCTACGAGCTCGGTCATAGAATAACCTAGCACCGGCTGTCTGTTTTTATTTGAATTTCGTGCTTTTTTGCCTTTCCTCACTTTCATTTTTAAAAAGTATTTAAAAAAATAAGTGTAAATAAAATTTTGCTTAAATAAACATTTGTTTAATATATTGATCGTGTAAACACATTTATTCCGGGTGACAGTTAAAAAAATATCATTTGTTTTAAATTTCTGCTATTTTCGCGTTCGAACGCCAAGTTAATTTCAATTTGCTGTTTTTCCGATATTCCCGCTCGCCGCCGAGTGCGCATTATTTCTCAATTAACTATTTATAATATTCATGAATCATAATTGACAAAAATAAATTAACTCTACGATAATTAAAGCACTTAATCAAATTTCGATCAGGTCGGTTAATATTTATCAAAACAGCATTACCATTAAACTCCACCCAACTCGTTCGCCACAAATCATTCCAATTGTCCAAAAACCAAACAATCACACGCGAACATTCAGACAGCGAAACAAACATCTCCGGACCCAGCCCAGCCATAAAGAAAGAAAAAACCATCAAGAGCCAGCGAGAGCAACAAAAGGAGCGTGAAAAACCATACAGAGCAAACTGGTTCGACGACAAAAGGTCTGGAAGCCCGCGCGGCATTTGGCGTTTGGCACTTATCGGCCCCGACGGGGGGGTAACTGGCGGTTTTTGGAAAAGCTCTCCTCGCCGCGTATATACGCGCCTCTTGCGCCGTTTTAATTCTTGGCCGATCTAGCGTGTAAAACGCAGCGCGCCTACTTCCCGGAGAATAAAAGGGCTAGACGCTCGCGGGCGTCGAGTGCCCGGCCACTCGATGACAAACATACACACACACGGGCATTAAGCCATTATAGTGGCTTTTGAGCCGGGCCGATCGAAGGGAATCGAGTGGCGGCTCTGTCTCTCTTTCGGGGTCCAGGCCTAGCAGGTGATTTCTCTCTCGGCGCGGTGAAAGAGTTTAAAGAGACGAGGACAGCTAGGGATTTATATAAGCGCGAGAGTAGCGCATTCATTCATTGAGCTGTAGAGACACATGGACACGCTCGCGGAGAGAGAGTGAGGGAGTAAAGAGAGCCAGAGGGGCTAAAGGAGAGAGAGAGAGAGAGGGAAAGAGAGGGAGAGAAAGAGACACGGATCAAGGATAGTCTTTGGCAAACACCAATATTTGCGAGCGCCCTGTTGGTACCCCTGCTCGCTTGCGCACGCTGCGTCGGCTTTAGTCGACACGAGCCGAGCGAAGCCGGTGCAGCCGCAACTACCCGCACACCCACTTGACTCACCTCACCTCTCTCTCTCCTCCATCTCTTTCTCTCTCTCTCGTCTTCTCTGCTATTCTCTGCTATTCTCCTCGCGCGCGCTCCATAGCCGAGCCAGCTCGTCGCCTATGAAAAAAAAAGCGCGCCAGCGACATCTTTGTAATTATTGCCAACCCCTTTCGGCAAACTTTCGTTCGATAACGAGCCGTTTGCTCTTTTTTTACCCACCTTTGCCCCGGCGAGGCGAAAAGCGCGGCTGGGAAGTGGTGAAAAAGCGAGCGAGAGAGCCGCTATGCGCGCGCCTCGGCGGCTCCGGGTCTAAATTGAATCCAATAATGCAGCGCACACAGCTCCCGAGCGCAATGAAATATCTAGCGCGGGACAAACAGATGCGAGAGAGCTGCGCTTTGCCCGTTTTATAAATGATCCGGGCCTCTAATTAATTTGCATTGAAAATGAATTATTTGAACAAGTTGTTGTTGCTGGCCGTAATTTGAGAGCGATCCGCCCTGCGCCCGAGGAACAAAAACATTCATAGATGTGTAACGCTTTAATTAAACAGAGGGCGACTGCGCGCGCGCGCTCGTTAAAAATGCAAGCTCCCGTAAAAAAAAGTGCTTAAAACAACGCTGCAGCCAGCAGCAGCCGGGCGAGGTTTTGTAAACGCGAAATTGGCGAAACGAGTGGCAAATGAGCACTTTGTTGGTATACATACACGCAGGCTCTCCGCCAGGCGTACACAGCCGGCAACGCTACACTACACACAGAGAGCAGCGGGGATTGGCCGGAGCGGCCAGCGAATAGCGCACGGAGCAATAAATAATAATTAGACTGTAATTAGCGCGCGCGCGGGCGAGGCCGTGTGTGCGTGTATGTATATACGTAGTCCAGCGTCACATATACAGAAGCGAGACTGTAGCGCGCGCGAGCTCGGCTTTTAATTAGCCGGCCTGAATCGCAGGACGATCGGCGCGTATACAAAACTCCCCAGAAACACACCAGCCGCGGTTTTCTACTCGCTGTCGCCATTCCCTCTCTCTCTCTCTCTGTGTATGTTGACAATGTCGAGGCTAGGCCACTTAGCGCGCGAGCGCGCGGCACTTTGTTTTCCCCGTATTAAAAATATCGAGCGAAAAAACGAATCCTCGCGAATTTTTCGAGTTAATTTAATTAAGCCGCCGCCTCCCCCCGGAATGCCTGCAGAATAAACAGAGAGGCAGCACGCGCCGGCGACATTTTAATTTCATCTCCGATAGGTAATTATTCTCAAACGGATGGCTTTTTAAGTAGATTAAAATATTCGACGTGTAGAGCACGTCCGGCCCCCGGATAATTAATGGCTTTTCGGACGCGAGGCGAAAGCGGCAGAGCCGTGTATGAGAGAGCGCGCGTAGCGCAGCGGAAAACCGGCGCGTTTCGGGAGCGGCAGATCCAATTTTGATGTGCTCTCATTTACACGTTTCGACTGAATTTCCGGCCGGCCGCCCGGCAAATCCCATTTCGGCGCCAAACGGCGCAAATTCGTTTTATCGCGCGAAACATTTCATTGGGAATTTCTAAGGCCGGCTGTAGTGTGGCCTGACTAATGAAAGGACAAAGCTGGCTGGTGCACGCAAATTATTCCCTTGTTTAAATCATATTACCGAGCTTGTGCAATTGTACCTTTTGTCCGCTGGCCGGCCGGTCTAAATTGCTTTTTTGGAGACAGTCGCGGATTTTCCGGAGCTTTTTGGATTTCTCGTTTGTCTTTCGTTTTCTTCTTTCTTTTTTTTTATTGAGGGGTGGGTGGAGTATCGCCAAGGCGAAGCTGTTCTCTAGGGAAGTCGAAGACTTCGCGTCGAGGGCGCAAAGAATTAGGGGTTCGAATATTTAGCGACAGACGGGATGCAGAGTTTTTGTAAACAATGGCCTCGTGGGCGTCGAGCTGACGAGTGCTGAGAGCACACATATATAGACCAGAGAAAGAGAGGGTAAAAGCTTGCGCGCGGGAGTAGAGCAGAGAGAGAGAGAGAGCTCGCCAGCAGGGGAGTACTGCGGGATATAGTCGTGTAGGTGCTTATTGGGTCCGTGGGGGGATGGATGCCGCTCGATGCTGCGCGGCGCTCGGCTGCTGGCAAGCTCGCCCGGAGCATAGAAACAACCCTCTAGTCAAACATCGCAACATCAATCAGCACCAGTCACTCAACCGTAGGGCATTGGCGCCAACATAGCGATATTGGCTGTGCATTTACATTCGCGCAGGAAAAGCCTCCGAGGCAGCTACGACGCAGCGCAGCCGCCGAGCTAGCCGCCGACGTCGACGTCAAAGCTTTGCTTTTTGGTCGTAAGCAAATTTGTCCTCGCTGATGCACTCGCGCCAAGCTTTTGCACCGCGCTTTTTTTCTCCTCGCCCCTTTTTCCACTCTCTGCCTGCGCGCTACCTACTCCTTCCTTTTTTTCTACCCTTTTCGCGCTTTCAGCGCGAATTAAACTCCAGATAAACGCGGCCGCGTTTCTGTATGTGTATGCGCGTGTATATTCACGGAAGCGGCTATGTATACGTATAGAGTGAGCTTTTCATCTCCGCGCGGTATATCGGAAAGAAAAACAGCAAAGTTCGAGCCGTGGGTATTATCTCTCGAGTGTGTATACACATACATATACGGGCCCCCGCGCGGGACTCGCTTAGCAGCAGCATCTCGATATCTTCCATCCTACATACAAGAAAGACGCCAAGATCTCAGCTATACAAGAGAAGAGATTGCAAGGATAAAGGAAGAGATAGAGAAAAAGAAAGCTAGCGATCAGCTGGTCAGTGCGCTGCCGCTGACGTGGACGAGAGCGTCGATGACGTCGGTCAGCTCGGACTACGCTCTACCCCCCCCCCCTCTCACTATTGTCTCAGTGAGTCAGAAGGCAGTATTTGCCGAAGGACCCTCGGCCATCGTTGACGGCCCGAGCGAAATATTGCCGGCGTTTTGCCATGTCGACGGTGGCGCTGCAGCTTTCCTCGCGATCTATATGCAGCCTGGCTGCGAGGGTGGCCGGGAGGTGGGGGCGGCTGGTTCACGCAGCGCATGCGGACGCGGCCGGAAGCTCCCGAGCGCGCGCAAGCTCCTCTCTGGCAAGCTCCGGGGATGGCTGCGGGCCTGTAATATAGCTAGACCGAGCTGCCGGCAAGCTCGCTGAGGGAGGGGGGGGGTGGGAGGGAGGGAGGCTAAAGGCGGACGTAATTTCCTGCCCGCCTGACAACGTTGCAGACATGTTTGCCAAACTAACACACTGACTCGCGCTATCGCCCTCGCGCTCCCAGTTCTCCTTCGACCAAAGCTCCCTCTCTCTCTCCCTGCGCGTGTATATACTATATGGATCCCTCTCCTTCCACTCTCACACGCGCAAACCTACTTAGAGCCTACCAGCCAACATATCCGCCGCCGCCACCGCCGCCTTTGCTTTGTGTATATATGTATATATAGCGGCGGTCTTCTATGGCTCCTCTCTTGCCCGCGCCCAAGGCGCCGTGTATCCCAACCTTACCCAGCGGTACCCAGCGCGCAGCCCGAATATACCGCAAAAATCATTTCTTAAGCTACCGAGGCCAGCTCTCCGGGCTGCGGTACACACGGAAAAGCCCCTGAGAGTGTGTTCTCTCCCAATTATTACTCTTTAATCCACCAAAATTATCCGGAATATTATCCTTTTAATAACCTCGAAGTGTCCAGCTTGCACCGCGTCATTTTACGTTTCCACATATACACACTCGAGCTTTAATGACAAAGAAAAACGCAACGAGCCTCAAGATTGTTGGCCTTTCGTAAAAGTAACAATATTTACGCGCCGCCTGTCCTGTATACGCCTCTCAAGGAAGCTAAAGGGCGACCATACCGAGGGTGAGATTTGCAGCTAGGTGTGTATACACGCAGAAAGCGGCCTATATATATAGTCAGCATCCCTTAGTGTCTCCTGCTCGCGCGCGAGGACTAGATTATGTCGAATCGGCGAGTACTTGGCGCTCCTCGGCACCGTCCAAACATTTCGGCCGGCCTAAGGAAACACATTTGCCTGTCGACAAACACGCGCGCGAGAGAGAGACAGCTCGTACTTTGTGCCGTCGCTCGCTCGCTGCACACGCCAAAGTGGAACAGAAAACGCTTCGCGCGTCTGTTTGTACTCTGGGCCGCGGGACAATATCCCGGCTCTTTTGAAGCGAGCCGATCTTATACTATCCTTTTGTCCGCTCGCAGCGTCTTGGCCAATTTTCATGCGCCCAGCTCGCTGCTATCTCTGCACCGAGCGACTACTACTTCCCTGCAGCTCTTAACCTTCTCTCTCCCTCTCTCTTTCCTCTGCAGGCTGGTGATTCTGCATCGCCTGCCTGGTGGAAAAGAAAAAGCGCGCCCCTAAAGCGCGAGCAAATCCGAAAAACAAACAGGCTCCCTCGATTGAATGCTGATGCGTGATATTGAATATGCGGGGCCGTATATAGCCGCGAGAGCCGCTGGCCCTCGGGTTATGAGATTTTATAGACGCCGGATTTTCATATAAAGCCTAGCTCCCGGCCACCGGACCGCCAGTCAAAGTAGGCGCTTTTAAGTTTAAGCTATACATAGCCGAGCGAGTTAATGTGTACAAGTATATATATACGTAGATGCAGCTAGGTGCAGCCTCACAGATCTGGAGAAAAGGCTTCTTTACTAGGGGCACATATACATATAGGTGTATGTGAGCGCTCTGGCGTATATATGAGCGGGGCTCTGGGCCGGGCCGAGAGCTGCGCGCGGATCGGTCGACTTCGCTCCGCGGCTTCTCGCTCCAGAGCCAGCGAGCCTGACTTGCGTCAATATTTGACTCAAACACGTTAAAACAATAGCCGGGCCCGTAGCGCGCCCAGAGCTCTCTCTCTCTCTCAGCATCTCTCTTCTTCACTCACTCCACGCTCTACTCTCTCTCTCTCTCTCTCTCTCTTTCAAGACTCCAAAGAGCTTCCCGGAATTTTTATCTCGCCTACATATCCACAGCGGAGCAAGGAACGTCCCTAACGATATCCCACCTAGAAAACGCTCTTCCTTCGTTAGATCGATTTCCGGGTTGAAAGCGAGGCAGAGTAACGCGCCGCCCCTTTGCATCCCGCGCGCGGCCACTCCATCATCCTTTTCATTACCAGCAAGCCGCGAGAGAGGCCAGAGGACGCAGGAAGTTACGTATATACACACATCGAGCCCGCGCTCTATGCGCATTTCTTGTCCATTGGCGTTTAGTCGGCGTTTACCGGGCCGTTTGTCCGAAGGCCTGAATGGCCGTGTAACGCATTGCAAACATTTTACTGTCGACTGCTTTCTCACTCTGTATCCGTCGCTCTCGCGTATATGTGTATAAGCGAGGCTGGGAGAGCGAGGGGAGCGAGAGATCCTGACCGGCAGGACATTGTCTCGATGTTTGGACATGTGTTCCGCCCCGGTCACGCCCTTTGTTACTATTTTCTATTCGCTCTCGCTTAAAATGTTATTTTAGCGCGCTTCTCATATTTTTGCGACAACCGCTCCGTACACAATGCGAGGACACTCGAATTCTCTCGCCTACTCGGCTGTTGTATACACTCACCCCGCGAATCTTGATGTCACTGCTTTTCCTGCTTCTCGTGGCTGTGATAAAAAAAAGGAGACTCGCGCCAATAATAACAAGCGGCTAGAGTGCAGACACAAATAAGCGGAAGTCGTTGGATTTTATGAGGCAAAGCGAGCCGACATATGCCACTTGGCCACTTTCCCAAACACGCCCCAATATCCTACGCGCGCGCACAATCGGACAATCCCCGATGAAAACGTCCGATCGCCGAGCTGACCAGCTCGCTTACAATCTGACCTTTCCATTTCCTCGATTGGGGTGACAGTTTACCAGAGCCCGCAACGCTGTCACGTATACGATCGGCAAGGATAAATATGTATACGCCGCTGATCCTTTACGCCTACAAACACATTTACTTATCGCCCTGATTGATTTAATTAGAGTTTTCTGAATCCCACATTCTTTTTTCAATTCATTTTCGATACTTATTTCCTATAATGTAGTAACGTATACTTTTGTTGTCCTATATTTTACACCTCTAAAAAAAACATTACAGAGATAGAAAAGAAGTAACTCATAAGCTCATTTCAATTTACATACCTATACAACTCTCCATAAAAAAACACACTCACCCACAAAAAGCGCCGGAAAGGTGCTAATTTACAGGTGCCGAAAAGGGGGCGCAGCCCCCTTAAGAAAGCCGTGTGAACGAAGATTTCGCCAGGCTCCGATTCTCACGATCAATCAGCACCGCCCACGCATCAGCACCGGCAAAACGTCCTCATTATAACCTGCAAGCGAGCCAGAGGATCAGAACACGCCTATCTGAACCTTGGCAAAAGATCGTGTGACGCGATGCGAGCCGACGGCGCTGCGGTCCTGCCGTCGGCGATCTACCAAGCCTACCGCGCCCCCTCGATCTTTCTTAAGAAATTTCGAAAAGGCACAACAAGGATTTTACGGCAATTGAGCTACCGCCGCGCGCGCCTGACTTTTGTCCGCTCCTTTGACCGCTTTGCCTCTTCCGCTTTCTGCCCCTGCCCAGCTTCTGTTCCATTCCCTTGACGATCAGCATCGCTTTCTCATCCTTTTCGAATATGCATTAGGTTTTTTTGGTGTGCAGGCTGCGATCGTGATGCGGCGGATAATTTTTGAGACTGTGTTTACGAGTATTTTGTCGAATTTGAAATTCACCTTGACAAAGCTTTTCATAATCGGTTGAATATAATCTTGACAAATTGTGAGTGTGAGTTTTGTGTCGTTCTAGTGGCAGTTGGAATGAATCAGCTTTGAAATGAACGGCTTGTTATATGTAATAATAATATTGAGGGATTGAAATTTCTTTATACCTGAATTTTTTGTAACGGAGTAATTGATTTTATTCATTTTACACTGGTTAGATTGTAATTAATTGTAAATACTAAATTTATAGAACGTTGGCTTGTTGCAAATCCAGTATTGATAATCTTTCGCATAGTGTTACGTTAATTTACTCATATTTCGATATCCAACCATTAAATAACATTAATCAAAATTAGCTTACATAATCATACATTCAATGACTTTACTTAACCAATTGATATTACCCATAATAACAAACGATATTTCGACCGAACGAATCAACTAAAACCAAATCCACACCAATTTTTCCTTCAACCAATGCTTCTTTCACCATCCAAATCCCCATATAAATGTATCCAACAAAACCGTTAAACAGCCCGGTATCAACCTAATGATCCCGCGGCCACCCAAACTGACTTTCCACACTCTTTACCAAACTTCCCCGTCTTCCTGTACCTTCACCCCCAACTCAAGACACAGCAGCCCCGGTGCTCCAGAAGCTTAGATTGCGGTTTGCATAGTTGGAAGTACAGAGTAGAACAAGAGCCCATGCAGCGGTACCAGTCGCCGGCAATAAAATCGCGCGACGGGAGTCTTGACGCAGCTTTCGGGGGACTTTTTATAATCCGCAAAAGCCAGCTAAGAAGAGCTCCGAGGCCCCCCAGGGTCTTTTTGACTCCCCGCGGAGGCAACATCGCCTCCTTTCAGGCTTTACGAGCCACAGACAAATGTCGTGTCTTTAGCGCTCGTAAGCTGCTCATTTGTATACCTGACTCTGACTCTCTGTGCCTATGACTCCTTGTTCTATTAGCGCGTGCAGCCGTACGCGTGCCGCTGCTGCAGTGACATAACGAGACGGCCACAAAGAAGCTATAGCGAGAAGAAGCGACTTTTATTGTGTATAGCTTGTATACAATCTATATATACACGGCCTCCTGTCGTCCAGTTAACAATGACGCACGCGTGCCTATATTTTGCGACGTATTAGCGACAAATTGGTGCGCTGGCTGCAGACCACTCGCTGCTAATTGCCTAAAGCATGTATCTTACGGCTGTAGCGCGCAGTTCGGGGGCATAGTTCGCGTAGTTCTTAGCGCGAGAGAGAGAGCTAAGGGAGAGGCAGCGAGCGAAAAGGCAGAAAGGGGCCGCTGGCCTCGAGCCACGGATTCGATTGGATTGGATCGGCTTAGCGTTGATTTAAGCCAATCAGTAAACAGGCAGTCACCAGCCCCGGAACTCCGGCCTGATCTCGTTAGCCCTTATACAAGTTCAATGTTGCGCGCTCAGCACACACCGGCTACGACTATGCCCTATACACCACTGTACAAGCCAACCTCTCTCGCTCTCGCCCTCCCTTTGCTATACTCGCTCGCGCTTCTTTTTACGATTGAGCGCCCTATTTTTTACGGGAAAGAGAGACACCCCTATTTTTGCCTTTCTAGCGGTATTCATACCTCGAGCTTGAATCCGCTACGTCCGCTCGCTCTCTCTCTCGCACCACCGTTAACCATTTTTCTTTTCCTTTGATCGCTCTCCTAAATACCGGCCGCACGATCTTCTTTTCTATCCCCCCCTTTGTAGCTTTCTACTAATCTCTATCGAGAAGGAAACCTCAAATTTTACAACTTTCCGGCTGTATTATCCGTATAGTTTCGGATCGATCGATCGGACGCGCGTTTCTGAGAGTTCGGTAATATTAAGCCGCACTGTCGGCCACATTAAAACGCCTAAACTATCTGAGTACACTCTTCGCAAAAAATCTACAGACAGACGGGAAAGTGAGGAAAAAGCCGAATGAAAAGACTAGTCACACAGGCGAGTATAGCTAGCAAAACGCTCGATCCGCACTTGTTTGCTGAAACTCCAATAATTCGCTACACTAGCGTGACAAGAGGAAAAACAAAGTCGCGCCAATAAACTCCGGGGGGGTGTCTAAAGCCGGACATCATTGCCGCGCATAACGTACGAATACACGAAGACAGTCCCGGCTCCGTGCCGAGAGTAGTAGGATAATTGCACGTGTGCTTGTCGCGGCTGCCGTGGCGCTCTCCCGGCTGAATGTCAGTATTTTAAGCCTATTTAAGTGTGTTTGTCGTATAATATTGACAGCGTACACAGCGCCGAGGAGTACGAGAGTATACACGCGTACACAGAGATCCGGGCTGGCGCGCGCGCGCGAGCGCAAATGCCGAGGGCCTAAATAGCTCGGCGCGATTCGGCGGAACGATAAAAAAAATAAGCGTCAGAGGGTCAAAATATAGAGAGAGGACAAACAAGGAAGAGTCAAAGATCACGCGGCTGAGAGAAGCGCGTATTAGGGAAACTGGTGGCTTGTCAGCGGGCAACACTAATCTCAGGGCTAATCGTGACAAATGAGGGGCGCCGCCGCGCAGTCTTCGAGATGAATGGACCGAGGCGCGCGCGCGAGTAAAGGCAACCAGGTGCGGCTTGTCTCCGTGTTCGCTCGCGCTGCGGGCTACGATTGTTAGGACACACGCGGCCGGCCCTCTCCCTACACCTATACCTTAATAAAAGTCAGAGCGCCAAACAAAAACAGGCAAACACAGAGCCGGACAGAAAGAGACGGGGAATGTAATTGTATATACAAAAATTGCGTGAGCTTTATATATATGTATATAGGGAGGCTGCTGTTGGAGGAGTGAGAGAGAGCGAGCGTGGCGACACGAAGAGCAGCGCCCCGGCACGACACCCGCGCTCGCTGTTTAGCTAAGATATTTGGCCTCGCAAATATTTGGAGATTGTCTAGAGGCCCTAACCAGGCTTGGCGCCACTCTATCGGCTCTTGCCTTACATTTAATTAATAAAGACACGCGCTCAGGGCGTCAATCTGCTTAAGCCAATCGCTCTGCTCTCTCGACCTATATATATATACCTATATACACACTCGCACAGTCGCGTTTACCTATACATATATACGCATATGCGTGCATATATATACGTATATATAGTAAGCAGTCGTGTTTGGCTATCGCAAGTACACATATACGCGACGGAGCCGGCGAGTTTGCCCTCGCGAGGAAAAAATAAAATGCGCGCCGACTGTCAAAGCTCAGCGCGCGCCCCTACATTAACATGAATTTATGTACATTTATTGGCAGTCCGAGTAGTCACAACACAGCAGCAGCAGCGGTAGAAGCAGCAGCAGCAACAGTAGCAGCGACAGGGACGGCAGGACGGCCGCGGCAGTAGGAGCTTATAGGGGCGTATTTGCGTAAGGATCGCGTATTTGGCGAGCGCGCGGGCGCAGTGCAGTCGCGGCGCGCTTGGCGCAGTGGACGAGAGAGAGAGAGAGAGAGAGCAGCCGAGGTCCCGGGTCAGAGAGAGCCCCGGTATATGGACAGTTATTATGTATGGCCTAGTCAGGTTCGGGCATGCTCTACACACCGAGAGGGGGCAGTTCAGTTGACAAATCATTAACTATGCATCGAGCTGCCCAGCAAATACTCGTTACTGGTACCTCGCCACCCCCCCCCTACACACGACAGAGAGAGAGAGAGAGAGAGCGAGTACGACCCCGCGCTCGCAAGCACACACACATACACGTGCTGACTACCTACGTATATAGCTATATATACGCGGCTAGAGAGCACGAGCCCTAAATACATCCTTCACCATTATGCAGCGTTATAACGTCCGATCGCGACATCAAATGAGGCCTTTCGATATTTTATGAGGGGCCGCGTGCGCGCGCGCTCGTTTGTCCCTCTTTGACCGCAGCCCCGCGCGGCTCACGGCGCTTATAATTCCAAAAGAAAAATACATCGCGCGCGTGTATATACGTAAGCCGCGCGGAGAACATCAAACTCGTAATGACTAATGAGCGTGGAACGAGTTTTCGTCTCTTCCCATGTGTGTTTTATTGCATTGACCTCGAGGCTATCCACGCAGGCGCGCAGCTCTCTCCCGCGCGTCTTTTATTAGCTTGTATTACCAAGCTTTTTTCGTCGCGCTTATGTAGGTATACGCGGCGCCGATTCGCTTCCGATGAAAATGTCATTAAAAGCACGTTTCGTTCCCATCCCCTCGCACTGTCCGGCCATATAGCGGGACCTTCGATTTGCCGGCCGCCCAATCGAAAGCTCGTTTGTATGTACTCTGTACTTTGCCCGGCGCGCTAATTATTGGCTGGCATTCGACGGCTAAAAACACAATCAGCCTCGCGAGTGTAAAACACGTTAAAAACAAGCGTACGACCTCTGCCTCTCTTTCTCTCTCTCTGATCACGGGATAGACGATTGTTGGTTGTCGCAGCTAGTTCACACGGGATCGTTCGACACACCGCAGTGCTTTGTAATAGCCCTGAAAAAATGCTTGGATTTGGAGGACCGAAATTGAGTTAAATTAAAATTCTTAATTGTAGGTTCGAATGTGAGCATAGAGTTACTAGTTAATTGCATGCTTATTATTACATGCGTGATATTTGCGTGAGTATTCTATAATGACAAAACGTTTAGTTTATCTAAGAGAATAATTAATAAATAATTAGATATCTTGGAAGAATCAATAAAAAAAGACACAAATACACTTTTTTTATGTACCTCTACTTTTACGTCAAATACTTTTCTAGCTAAAGAACCGACGCATTTGACCTACCGTAATCGCGTCATAACACACTAAAAATGTCCACTACGTAGTCAAACATAGCACAATAAATTATGGATCTGCGAAATCACAAGAAATACTAAAAATCTACCGCTTTGAAATTATATATGATAATATTGCTATAACATTTATTTTTGCATTTCAATGTTTACAAATCACAATTAAACATTGGGTTACAAGTTTTACAAATATCAATTCAACATTTACAGATAGGTCAATTTTTATATTATTTTTATTTCGTCAAAGTATTAAAGCCGGTACGTATGAAAATTATGCAAATAAATTTAATGACATATATTTAATTTATTCGTTTTTACATGACATCGCGATAAAGGTAAATAAAATGTTTTTTTAAATTTACATAAAATCGTTTTGTAAAACCAACAACATTTACCGTTCGGTTTACTGTAAAAGATTAATATCTGATTTATAAAAACGTTTTACTAATGTAAGTATCATTATACGACAGATATATTTCCAGATTACATTTAGTGAACATTTCATTGAAAACGTAGCTTAAATTCTCAATTGAATCTTATTTCAAAGTTGTTTATTATGTAAGAACAAATTGAAAATAAAAGGCGCAAAAAATAACTTACATACTGACAAAATAGTATAATTTCTAATATTTTACATGAGAACTCTCATAAGAAATTTTATAACTGTAGCAATTTCTTTGACTAACGTATTATTTCGTACACTTTTTGAATATAATGTTGCTAAAATTTAATAGCAATTCATAAAAATAAAAATTTTTAATGCAAAACACACTCGATTGGTTGAATTGATATTACTTCAAACAGTAGCAGTATTATAGCTTTTAACTTTTAATTGAATTAATAGATAAGATAATCAAATTATGGTTCTACAAATTTTGTTATTATTATCAACATTCGCACTGTTACCCTTCGGCAAATATTGTATTCCATATATGACCAAATTTTTAATTCAAGATTTTAAATTTCATATGAAATACCCATCTGAAAATGTATCATTCTGAAAAAAGATCTCTCCCCCACTTACCCTGTTTAGAAAAATAATATCTAACGTAAAGCTATTTATCTATTTACAAATTTGAAACACTGCATTAATACTCAAAGATACACTAATCTTTTAGTATAATATTGTAGTGATATTGTAGTTGTATTCTTTTAATATTATAACAATATTGTAGTAATACTGTAACAGTGTTGTAGCAATCTTGTAACAATATTGTTAATATTGGGTCAATATTAATACAATGTTAAACCTACATTTTAAACTTTTATAAAGAATAAAATTTAGGTTTTAAACTTTTTACTTCCAGATTTGGCACTTTTCAGTTTAGAGTATGTATGATTGCACCTTTTTACTATAATTTTATCAGATTTTAACAGACCTTTGCTAACCGCATACATATGAAAGAAAACAAGTTCAGTCTAGATAAAATAACAGAAATTAAAAATGCATTTATTTATATTTCTAATAGAAAAAGTATTTAGATAATACTTTATAATTAGTAATTTAACTAGAAACAGTTGAAAAACAAGCCAGTACGACTGGTCATTTCCCATGTAGTATAAAAACTCTTTTTTTGATGGTCCAAGAAATAGTAGTAATGGCAACCTTCACTCGGACATATTAATAGCCATTATTAGCAATTTTATAATTAGTTCAGCTTATAGCCATTTCTTGTCTAATAAACGTAGTGAGATGGAGATATGCTATATGCTATGTAATTTCGCTCGAAAACATAAAACTTATCTCTGCTAATACTTACTTACCAGGAGATTGTCACATCTTTGGGTCTTAGATCTTAATGAATCTTTGGGATACGTTTTTAGGCTCCAAAAGATGAGCAAAACCGCAGTTATACAGTCTAACGCTTCGGAAAACTCAAGTTACGGACATTTGTAGTCTTATTTTAAGGAAAATATGAAAAAAGAGCTTATCTTTGAAATGTGACTCATTTAGAGTAAAAATATTCTAAATCAGTTTCCAATAACTTTAATCAAAGTAGAGAAATTAAGTTTCAATTTGCCGTTTTCAGAATAAAAAATTAGTAATTTAAACCAAAGTTATGTCTTTTTAAAGTTGAGCAATGAAAACGCACTTATTAACTATAAAATTCTGCAGGTTGAAATTTATATGATTTTTGGTACACTTATGTTGCTCAACTTTAAACAACAATCATAACTTTGGTTCTAATTACTAATTCTTTATTCTGAAAACGACATATTAAAGCTTGATTTTTCTACTTTGATTATAATTATTGGAAATTAATTTAGGACATCATTACACTAAATTAATCACATTTCAAGAAGAAGCTCTTTTTTCACAGTATTCTTAAAATAAGACTACAAACGTCTGTAATTTTAGTTTTCCGAAGCGTTATAGACCATATGGCTTCGTTCATTTTTTGGTATCTAAAAACATATCCCAAAGTTTGATTAAGATCTAAATCCGAAGGTGTGACACTCTGCTGGTTAGTAAAGATTATTCATAAAGAATATAGAATTTTTAATTTGTTAATATTACAATTATCTGTTTTTGATTCAAAAGTTTCTGGTATTAATCACGAAGTGAATAAAAGTTTGTTTACGATTTTAAAGTTAATTAAAAAAAATTATTGGAAAAAACATCTTTATAGTAGTACTAAGAAATGACTAGTTTGGCAAACTATTTATTAATTTTCTGGCAGCGCCGTTAACTATTAAAAATCAATTATATAAATTTTATATGAAAAAACGCACATCTCTTAAAAACTGTATAAACTCGATTTAAAAAAGTGGACTAATTTAGTGATTACGACAAGACACATACCTAATAATAAACTTTATTTGAATAAATCAGAAAATAAAAAGAAGTTATATAATCGGCTAGTAACCAACATTTGAACGACGGTTTGTAGAGGCAGAATTTTTTCGACGTCAAACAATCCCTCTATATCTCTGACCATCCTCATTGGCTGCAAATATTCAGCAAACGATTTTCCAAAACACAAACTAACCCTTCAACCCTTTACTCTCCAGCTTTGCAACGACCTCTACCTGATCGATACAGTCTATATGTATTTTAACAAATGCCAAATATTCTGGCAGTTATTTGGCAGTTACATAACTGCTGCACCGGCTTTTTATCGTATATCTCCCAGAATTCAATGGAAAATATACGTGCACGAGAGAGAAAAAAAAGGCTTGCGCGCGTATTTTACAAGTTCTTAGTTATATCGTCGATGGAACTGCGTCATTTTCTTGGAGAATCTCATTTCCGAGCTGCTTTCAGTGCGCGCGCGAGCGGCACGTCTTTCCAAGGCTTTCCAGGAAATTTCAAGTCTCGAAGGATGTGAGCGCGCTCGACAAACATTTACTTTTTCACTTCTTTTTTTTCTGTCGTAATATACTTTCTTTTCCGAAATTGCCGTGCGCCTGCATTATCGAGAAAAACTATAAATTCTTGCAACGAGGGCACGGGAATGTGATGAAATCACGGATGAAAATATATAGGTAAGTGTAATTACGAGTAAAGGTTTTCACCACCGTTGTTGACTATGGCTGTACGGTGTAGACGTGCTGTTTGAGTAAAGTTTAATTCTGTGGTCGTAAAGTAAAAGGTTACAGGTCACTTAAGAAAGATTTTTTTACATGCTGTGGCCTAAGTGTTACAACTTAAATAAACAGATAGATGATTTTGTCATTAGCCCTTTTTAATTTGATTTTTAAGAAAAAAGAACTCACTCGCATAATTCTGAATTCTTTTAAAAGATGCTATTAAGCATTATCAAAGAACACAAAATGTTGCGGTACTCATAACGTAATCAACAAAAATATTTAAACTTACAGACTTCCAACATTCGACCATACAATTCCGTAACCTCTCAAAAATACGAACAACCGTACACCCAAAAAAACACGAAGAGCCACACGTCGAAGCATGAAAGTGCGAGATACGGCAGTAGAAAAGGGTGATTAGTACATTCGGCATACCTAGTAGCGGACAGCTGCATAATTGAGCGTAACGGTAATTTGCCTATTAAAGGTGTAAAAGCTGCCAGCGGTAGGCTTGGCCTCCACAACTCGCCCAAAAGACTCATCCAACGCGCCAGAAAAAAAATGACATCGGTTAAACGCGATAAATTTTTGACACGACGCAATTAAAAAAGAGTTGCTCGCGCTTATACACATCGCCGATGCGTGACCCCACCAAGCCAGTGGGGGAGTCGAGCGCCAAAGGGAGCTCTACAGTAGGGGGCGGCCGAAAAAGGGCTGCGTTTAGCCGAATTATCGAGAATGATGCGTCGACATTGACTCGCCTCTCTCGGCGCGTTAAATATATCGACGTTCACGCCCGGCCACATTTGCCGCCGCTTAATACTTAAACGAAACGCCAGACGTATACACGGCATTAGACATTCGCAGTAGGAATCGTCTGGAATGGCGGCTAATTAATAAACTTTTAGCATCTCTCGCTGGGCTTTGCTCAGAGAGCGAGCTCCGCTCCGTGTCTTTGCCGGCTGCATTGCGCCCGAATTCATCAGCGCTTCAAAGGCGAGGCAGCCTCTCTCTCTCTCTATCTCCGCTTGGCTCCCTCTATCCTAGCTTCAGCCCCTCTGCTTTCTCCCGCGCGCAGAGAGTTGGCCGCCCGCTTTATCCCTCCCTCTTGCTCTCTTGCTCGCGGATCGACCCGTCGAGCTAGCTCAGCCTTCAAAGACGACTCTGCGCGTGCTCGCTCTCTCGGCTTCTCTCTCTAGCTCCATGGAGAATACACGTAAAGCCAGAATCAAGCGCGATACATCGAGCTAATTACCGGGCTGGCTTTATATATTACACTGACTATTTAGCTTCGTTCTGCTGCATTTATTCCGGCGCTGGAATTATGGGCCGATATAAAGGCGGCCTCGCCCCTTAAACCGCCGGCTTCGCGCAGGCTTTCTATGCAAACACACGTAGGCAAACTGACTCTCTGCGGCCAACTTACCGGAGATAAGCTTTGTTCGCCCCGAAGCCTTATAAACGCGGCGCTCTCTCGATCTTATGGCCATTTTTAACCCCCTCTCGGCCGCAGCGGGCGACCCCACATAAGTACTTTGCACTTGGAGTTTAATAGTCGTATAACGCCGAGGCGGAGGTACACACACTGCGGGGTTCGTTTTAGAAAGAGAAAAAAAAGGTTGGCCAGAGAGGAAGATGATGGAAGCGTTTCCGGTCGCGTGGACGGCTCGTCGATGAGAGAGGGAGAAAAAAAGAGGGTTATTAAACGTCGCTTATATTTACG
This sequence comes from Eupelmus azureus, assembly GCA_030522685.1. Classification (NCBI taxonomy): domain Eukaryota; kingdom Metazoa; phylum Arthropoda; class Insecta; order Hymenoptera; family Eupelmidae; genus Eupelmus; species Eupelmus azureus. Next base: position 389 of record JAPYZA010007309.1, on the reverse strand, counting down.
AGGTTACGTGCGCGAGCCGCGTGCCGGTCGGTAATTACGCCCGCGCGCTCGCGCAACACTTGTCCTTCCGCTCGTACTTATCGTCAATCATCTCCGGCAGATAGGAGCGCCGCTCTCCGTTTCCTCAAAATTAATCGATTTTCCCTATACATTATGCATAGTGTGTACGCCGGCCCCGAGCTTTCTCACGCTCGGCCCGCGTTCGATTCTAGCTGGACGGCAGTAGCCGCTCCGTGCGTATCTACACGTCGCGTTCCGTGTTTTCGCGGGCTTGCGGCTGTGTCTCGGAAGGAAAAACGGCATAATTGCAAGCTCGTAAAGGGCCGCGGGGCTAATTGGCCGAGTGACTTTGGCGCTGGTTGGAAAGCTCGCTCGCTCGCCGCTCTCTC
>JAPYZA010007308.1:1740-12546 GCA_030522685.1 Eupelmus azureus | reverse complement strand
TGAATTTATGATTGTACAATTTCATGGCCCATATATGGGCCATGTCGGCCTGCGCAGTGGAAATTCATGGGTCATATATGGGCCATGCCGGCGTGAAAGGGTTAATTAAGTAAAGAAAAAATCGAAAATATATCTTTAAACTTTGTTTACAGTACGTTGTGTATAAAGATCATTTTTCTTTACAAGACATTTAACATCCCCCTATATTTGACGTCTTTATAAATATTTTAATGCAACAGATTTTATAGAAGCGGGACATTGACTATCTGCAGAAAATTTCCTCTTGCGAAATAAATAAAATAAATTACCGCCTCCAATTAATTATTTTCTTTCAATCCCATCACGCATCCTAACCAAAACTAAACTCAATAAATTCAATATTAACAACCTCTAAGAGTATAAACGTCAACTTCAGTCTCATAGGTGCCAACATGATTCTGGATAATGCAGGCGGTCTTGATAGCCTCGCTCGCTATGTCCCTCATAACTCTATTTTCATCGCGCCGATGTAGCTGTTCAGGATCTTGGTAAGCTTCGAGGGTCCGCTCTTGAAAAAAAAAAAAAAAAAAAAAAAAAAAAAAAAAAAAAAAAAAAAAAAAATAAACAAAGTTAATTTTTAATAAACCTTCAGTTTTATCGCAGATTATATTTAGTTTATTGTACAATTTTTCTCCTTGTTTTTTCATATTTGTGGTCGAACACGCGGGACGAGTATAAATAGCGGATAATAGAATTAAAAGCTGTAAACTAAAGGATTTAATAAGTCTGCAACAGAAAAAGTAAGCATAAAAACACAACTATTGAAATAAAATAAGGGGAGTATCAAGTCGTCGAACGCGAATACTCAAACATAAGCTATCTAGAGCATTTTTGTGTGGTTGATTCGCGGCTTATAGAGCGGTAAAAAGTTGCAATGTCTTTAAAAATGAAGCAAACAATAAACTAACTAAATAATTTTATCTCAAAAATAAGAAACTATATCTACAAAATGATAAAGTTCTGAAACAGAAAAGATAAAGTACTCAAAACTTGATTGCGTATCAGACATACATATATAATAATTCGTCATAGTTATAATTCTAAATAAAAATATTATCAACATGTGAAAACTCTTTCTTTTTAATTTATAATATTTCATATTTTTAAATTTACAAAGTTAATAAAAGGCTAGCATTCGTGAATCCTCCTGTTCGATTATCGATACGTGCTTTACTCTTTTTTCTTCTGCCTAATCAGGGAAGAGAAAAAGCGTCCCTGGATCACAGTTTTGATACTTTTATATTTTTATGTGCGTTAAACTCTGTAACTTTCAGTACCCGTCCAACACCGCTTTTAATAATTAAGTAACTCGATTTCGCTCTCAAATCAATCGTCTTTTAATCATTAAACTTAATTGATCGGAAACAATAACACTAGAAAAAATATTAATATGGCGCTCAAAATACGCCTAATAATGAGAGGACCCTAAACCACCGGAAATCGGATTTTGAAGAAATTTCGGTATGGTATTCTATAAAAATAAAACAATACACATAATTTTCCATTTTATCGAATAGTTTTTTGTTTCAAAACAGTTTAATAATTAGATTTAATTTCTAAAAAAAGTAGAACTAAATCTTGTATAGATATTCAATCCGGGGCTCTTAAAACTCCTCCGCGCCAACATGTCGCTCCCATTTAAAGACATTGTCACCATTTTAAAATGTTTAAAAGGTTTAAGGATAGATGTTTTGTGTACCTATATAGTGTAACAGTGTGACTGGAGGACAGTATTGTAGCTAATTCGAATGTACAAATCTTATGTATCAGTTGATCAAAAATTAAAAATGTAATTCTTCGAAAATGCAAACAAATGACTCATTTAATCATGGAAGAAAGTATCGCTTGAATGTGACAGTGATACGCTGATGGCAAATGCGCTGCAATGATTTCAGATGCAACAGTCGGATGTACATACGATAAGCCTGTATGTGCGATGAAAGATATCTAAGTATTACTGTATTAAGTGGAAATAAGATAAAAGATATATAAATTGAAGAGTGATTTGAAAAAAGCCCATTTAATTTCCATTGCATATACAGGCCCTTTTTCCAAATAGCTTTTCAATAGAGTTGCTATAACATATTTGTATCATTAATAGTTTGTCATTTATCATTAAAGTGCGAGAAAGGATTTAACCTTGTGCGGACGTTTGCGCCTGAGCGAAGCTGGGGTGAATAGGTTGAAATCGCTTTCTCTCTCGAGTATTGAATATCTATAATTTTTACGTACGGCGTGCTTCAAGCTCGTTTTAAAACACGCATTTTTTTCGAACGTACGTTTTCATATTGTATTATCATATGTATAAAATATAATATTTCACATCAATACGCGTTAAAAAATGCTTTAAAGTACTACTTATCACACATGAATCACCTTGATTCGAAATTTGTTTATAGTATAAAGTTAAGCTATAAATATATTACTGCACTTTTGTTAATCAAATTCAACTCGCCTATTCGGACTGAATGAATTTGAACTAAATTCCAAAAAACCGTAAGTTTCTATTCTTTTGTTCATCTTTAACTTTCTCTAATTCCAATTTAAGTGGAATTATTTATGGTTTAATTTAATGCTACTTTTGTATTTTCCTTAGTGAACTTAAAAATATCTATTATTTACTTGTTTAGAATATTAGATCATATGGCTTCTTTCATGATTTAACGTTTAAAAAATTTTTTAAAGCTTTGCAGCTCATCAAATTCAATTGACCAGAAATTTTGATTTTTTTAAGCAATCAAATATAATAATATAATTTAATAATTAAATCTTATTTCTATATTTTATATTTACGATATTCAAGTCGTTTTAAGATTGAACCTCCATATAATTGAAATTCTTCTTTTTAGTAATACTTACGTAACAAAATTTAGCAAATATATAGAAGCACTTTTGTTATTTGAGTTAAAAAACTACAGCAGTTCACGTAGTTATCACAATTTACTATTTCTATTAGAAATTTGACAATTTCTTTCCGTCGTTTTCAAAGAGAGGAAATAAAAAATTACGTATACATTCTAGATTTTTATTTTAACCTTATAAATAACTCACTACAAAACTAGAGAATATTGTTAAAAAATTATAATATATACAAATGTACTGCATTCACATCCATTTTCATCCCTTACTCAGACTCAGATCCAGAGCTAGCATCTGAATCGTATTCTCCGACGTTGATGGAGAATGGATACTCTTGGTCACACCCTAAATATGCATCGCTCATAAAATACAGCTTGTAATTGTGTTCTCCGGGAGCAGGTGCCAAGAAATCCAGTTTTACTGTGGCTTTTTGTTGAAGTGTCAGCCTCTTGATCGACAACAGCTGATTCGCCTTTGGATCGCCGATAACCACCCACCAACCTTCTTCCCTCTTTTGCGGGAACAGTGGCGCTACCACCGGGCCCGTTACTTCGTCTTCGCGCTCCAGCTGGACCACCACATTCACGGTGTCACCGTGCCTGATTTTGTCTTTGTTCTGCACATCGTACGCCATCTCGATATTGGGATAGCGATTACAGAACCTGGCGACGTCTGCCATCTGTTGTTCGGTGAGCTGCAGCAGTCGATTGCGCACATCGTCTTCGAGTTCCATTATATCGAAAACGGTCTCTACACGCTTGTCTGTGCACCGCTTGATGACATCAGCAGTGAAGTGTGGTAGCTGCTTGAGATAGGAATCCTTGGACCACATTGCTTGTGTCATCATTTGAGCCAACTCCATAGCCGCCACCGCGGGCGCTAGCCAACCCGACGAACTGAGTACGTCGACGCAGGCCTGAATTAATCTGATAGATTTACTGAGGACTAATTCGGTGTCTTTCTGGAGTTCGGGTCCTAGTTGTATTCTGGACAGATGTGCCTGCAGAAGTAGTTGCGCTTTTACATGTGGATCTGCCATCCTCTGTGCTTGCGGTGCGTGCGGTAGCCGGCTAGCCAAACTCCTCAACAAATTCTCTTCTCGTTGTCTGACTGGAATAGACTCATATTCGGCGGCCGCAGAGATAATCTCCAGCAGTCCTCGAATCTTCGTTTTGGCGTTGAGCGAACCGTCGAACATCTCTACGGTCGCATAATTTATGTAATAGTATGCGGCGATCATACCAAGATTGAGTGGCGTCACGTCCATCTCGTCTTCTACTGTAACGCATTTGGCCTGTTCTAAATCACTCAGAGTGCTCTCGACGAGCTCGGACAGATGATCCGAGAGATGCCTGTGTGTGACACCTTGTAGCCCGTAGTAGTTCGGGTTCTGAGTGAGTCGCCTGTACAAAAATGTCCAGGTCAGATAATCGACTGCGTCTTGTTTGTTTTCTATGGTTTTCGTTACAATCTCGGCATTGAAATGGTCATGTAGCCGGTGGTCCAGATGGCTCTCTACCGGTAGTGGTTCGTTCAAAAACTTTTTGAAAAAATCCTTCTTTGAGCTCTGGCAGAGAAGCACGCATTTGGCGTCGTCATCCTCTTGCGGTCTGTTAGCGCGCGAGACCATCTGCAGAACGTCGGTAATAGGGTAATCTTCGTACGCATGAGTTTTGCCATTGTAACACTGCGTGTCCATTATCACCACGAGATACGAGTAAATTGACAGATTCCAGCAAAGGTCCCTGGTGACGACTGCGATTTGCACAGCACCACTATCGAATAGTTGTTCAACTAATCTTCTGTCGTTCGCAGACAAACCTTCGTGCAAGTACGCTACACCTTGCACTAAGGTCTCTCTCAAAGATTTATCCGTCATTCTGTCGATGAAGGGTTTTATATCGGCCTCGTCGGCGTGGAAAAATTGTGTGGCTTTGCCCTCGGCGGTTGTGAAAGTCAGTATTTCGAAAGCGGTAAGTCTTGCCTGCTTGCGTGTGGGCACGAAAATTATGACAGGCTTTCGCAGAGCATGACGGAGGATAGCGTTGTAGACGGGCTTTGCCATGGCCGCAAGGCGCGATGCATTATGAGTTATGTTGATACCCTGAACGTGGAGCTCGAGCGGCACAGGTCTTACCGAAGGATGGAAGTTGAAGGTACCAGCTGCCGGAGCGCCCAGCCATTGCGCGACGTCCTTGGCATCGGCAAGTGAGCTCGACAAGGCAACTATCCTGGTTGGTTTATCCAACTGAGATGATATGTATCTGGAAAGAAAAATTAAATTAATGATTATTACATGACGCATGTATGCATGTATGTTTATTAATATTAATATACTTAATTAATTATTTTAAGACATGAATAGATAAATTTTTTAATTTATTCCATAAGAATCATTTGGTGAAATTTAAAGAAATTTTTGTTTAATACCTATCTTCTATATTATTGAACTATATTTTTAAAATTGCATATTTATCCGAAAAAATAAAAATGAAGAAAAGAATTTCAAAAATATTTTATAAATTAAGACATACCTAGCTCTAGAGCAAGCCACTTCTAAAACAGGTCCCTCTTCACCTCCAATGAGTTGCAACTCGTCAACTATAAAGAGTTGTATATTCTGGACGTTCTTACGTTGTTTCCAACGACGGGATAAGACATCCCACTTGTCTGCCGTGGTAATAATTATTTGACCTTTCGCAAGGAGTTTAAGATCTGTTCCCGTCTCACCTGATAGTAACACCACTTTTTTATTGAGTCTTTTACCGAACTTAAACGTCCAGTCCATGTACACAAGTTCGGCGAGCGCCTCCTTGCTCACCATATATACGCAACGACTTTCTGGATTCTGAGATATCAAGCGCAGAACTGCAAACTCGGCGATTGTCGTTTTGCCTGAGCCGCTTGGTGCACCGACGAATACGTTGTCATCTGAATTATAAACTGCGTTAAATACTTGTGTCTGGATAGGATTAAATTGTGGGAACTTCTCGTTGTACAAGCTTTCGAAAACAGAATTACGAAGAGCCGTGATTGGCAACGGCTGCAAATCTAACAGCTCTGTGGGTGGCAGATTTTTCTCTGGCAATATCAAATGTCTAAAACTGACTGGTAACTGAGTTTCCGCCCCAATCCATCGATCTGATACAACTCGCAAGAAGTAATGAGGCGCCAAAGGCTCGAAAATTGCGACGAAAAATTTGACAAGATGCTCATCATTTGCGTATTTTGCCTAGAAAAAAATGTATTAGCATTAGAAAAGAAAGCCGAAAACTAACTATATTTTTTCTTTGCAAGTTTAAAAACGTACTTTGAAAACAAATTTTTAAATGAATTAAAATAATTTTTTTTCCTTTATCATTTTCGTAAATAATGGTTCATATTTTACCTTCAGTAAGAAAAATTCGTGGTGCAAAATAACTTCCGAATCGACGTCCTCAACCAAAATCCAGAAAGCCTCGGATACACCATGGACTTTCTCGTCCCACATGAAATCTGGCGTTATAGTCAGTTCGACTCTCAGTGTTGACCTGGTAATTGGTTGTATATGCGTCGAAAGTTCCAACTTTGGATACTGATGTATATATTTGTGAATAGTTTTGCCAAGTTTAGGTACGCGAATTAATTCGCCGATCTCGTTGGGTCCCAAATCGTACAGCCGTTCCCAAGGGAAGTATTTCTTCTCAATCTTCTTAACTATCTCCTCGGGCATTTTGCGGAACTGGCGCAACGGTGACATCGACTGCCACATTCTACGATCTATCATTTTACAAAGTGAGAGACATTTGTCTGCCAGCTGAGCCCAACCGCGGAATAATACGATTTCAAAAATCGCTCGCATCAACCGCAAGGCAGATTGGGTAATGTACTGCATGTCCGCCATCAAGGCAAATCCTTCCAGTTTAAGCTGCGATATGTAAGCCTGAAGTAGCACGTTGACTTTTGCACTGGGTTCCTCCATGCTTTCTTTGATTGGAATCGGCACACGCTCCATCAACTTGTGAAGCTCCAACTTTTCTTCGTCTCTGACATTAATGTTCTTAAACTCGCTAGAGAGCGAGAACACCCGGAAGAGATCAATCTCGCTAAGCGTCCTCTTGAGCAGTTGATTGTAGGTAGCGATTGTTTCGTGGGTGCAATAATAATGCGAGGCGATTCTACCAAGTTCTGTGGCCTGGAAGTTACCCGTCTTTCGATCATATTTTATGAGACCGCTGCGGTCTAGTTGCATAGCTGCGGAGTGCACAAGATCAGCACGGTGCAGTTCCAACAGCGGATCTTCGCGTAGTCTGTCATGGCCGATTCCGTATAAACTAGGTGAGCGTAACATCCTGATGTACAGGTAAGAATAGCCAAGCCATGTTACAGCATCACGCACGTTTTGAATGGTTCCGAGGACTATCTCAGCATTCATCATGTCTGGCATCTTGCTGATCAGCTGCGACTCTATTGGGAGCTGTTGATTGAGTAGCGATAGGTAGTACTGAAGCTCGCTATGGTTTGTTATAAGTATACCTTTGAACAGAAAGAAGAGATAAATTATTAACTACTAACTTTCATTGAATTAATAATAGTTTAATTTGATAAGCATGCTAAAATATTTAGAAACAAACAGTAAAGGTATTTATTTATGCACGTTTAATATTTACCTTCTCCTTTCGTATCGTATTGAGGACGACCAGCGCGACCCAACATCTGTAAGACATCTAAAGCTCCAAGTTCCACCCAACGACCCTTTTCAGGATTGTACACTTGGGTACCCTTAATTATAACTGTGTGCGCTGGTAAATTGACACCCCAGGCCAGAGTTGCCGTCGAGACGAGCACTTGAATGTGTTTATCAGCAAATAGATCTTCAACAAGCGTACGGTCGACCCTCGTCATACCGGCATGATGTATAGCAAAGCCATAGGGCAAAAGATCCTTCAGCTCAGAGTTCTTTACTTGCTCAGCTTCAGTACGAAGCACCTCCATCGAGGCCGAACCTTCGCGAAGAAATTGTCCTAGAGTATCTTTCTCTAGGCACATATCTCTGATGGCCCGAGCGGTTTTTCCTGTCTCCTTTCTCGAATGTACGAAGATGAGCACTTGGTTTTTGCCAGCGTGCTCCATTGTTTTCTCATACACCACCTCGTTCATGACTTGGAAGCGTTTTAATGCTTTTTTCTCCGTGACACCTATATACTGTTGCTCGAGAGCAACGGGCCTATATACCAAAAAATAATTATGTAAGTATTCAAGTTTTTACAGATTTAAATTAATGTGAAAATTTTAAAATATTATTTTCTTTAATATCAATTTTTAAGCAAAAGAAAGTTAAATAAATTAAAAATATTAAGTAATAATTCGTATATTCATATTTGTAAATGCAGTATTCACTTTGATGAGCAATTTTATATTATACGAATTAATACAATTATGAAAACTGAACTTTTATTTATACGGTACGTACCTGAAACTATTATCGAAGTAATAAAGACCAGTATCAGACTTAATGCGCAAGAATGTAGCTACGTCTTGGTAATTAGGTAGCGTAGCTGATAAACCAACTAATCGAACGTCCTCTTGCGTAGTCTCAATGTTCCTGAGCGTCCTTGCTACTATAGATTCGAGTACTGGGCCTCGCTCGTCGTGAAGTAAATGAATTTCGTCAATGATAACTAACCTAACAAGTGACGTAAATGTTTTCTCGCCTCCTTTTCTCGTGATAATGTCCCACTTTTCTGGAGTACACACGATTATCTGACTAGCAGCAATTTGTTCTCTAGTTAGCTGATGATCACCAGTCAATTCAGAAACTGTGAGATTGTATGTGGCCAGCCTTTTACCGAAGTTACCGACCATTTCCTGTACAAGGGAGCGCATAGGTGCAATATAAATGATTTTAAAGTCGTCCGCGTTGATCGTACCGTCGGCGTTGATGTGTTTGCCAACTTCGCGCATCATGCACAGAAGTGCGACATTTGTTTTACCTGCACCCGTAGGCGCACAAAGCAGAAGATTCTCATCTTGATCCAGCGCGCACTTGTATAGACGACTTTGAATTCGGTTAAGAGTTTTGAAGCCCTCAAAGGCTGGCTGGACAAACTTTGGCAAGTCACTTATAGAAGTCAACTTCTCATTTTCACTAAAAGGCTTTGGTTTTAACGCTGGAACATGGACTTCCTCATAGCTGAAATTAAATTTTATTTACATTTTAACAAGAATGGGCAACAAATAAATTTCGATATATAAATTGAAATTAAATATAGATATACATCAAATTTTATGCTTATATTTGCTTAAATAATATAACCATAAATAATATAAGCATAAATTAACAAATTAATTTTTTTAAAGACTAATAATAGAAACTATAGCTTACCCTTTACGTTGTTTTCTAAAACTACCTTCAGGTAAATTACATCTCTTATTTGGCATGAAATGACTTCCTTGAGCGAAAGCTAAATCTTCCAAATCAATAAGAGATCGTGTGCCTGCAACTAATCCTCCAGGACCACCAGTGTCTTCATTTTCCTCCCTACGTTTTCTGCGATCACGTGCTTCCATTGTTTCATCTGATTCGTCTTCGCCTTTGCCGGTTTCAAGTTGGTGAAGTATTTTTGAAAGAGCTGGATCTTCACTCATCTTTTTTCTAATTTTTTGTCTTTCTTGTTCTGACTGCGATGATGCCAATAAAGTACAATATGCAACTGTAAAATAAAAGTGATAAATATATTAAAATAATAATTGATTTTTTAAAGATTGATTTTTCTATTAAAATCTGTTACAAAGTTTTGTTTAACTTACTCATATGTCTATATTTTTTGAGTTGTTTGATGAAATCAAAACAATCATAGCCAAGGAGCAAAACAAGTTGATTTTCACACTCTCTATCATCTGCTGAACTTTTAAGTACATCAAGCACATCTCCTGCTTTTGCATGTGAAACCATTGCATCATTGTAAATAGCTTTTAATTGTCTTTGTAGCCAATATGCATCAATATCCCGTGGATGGATTGTTTTTTCTTTTTTCATCTCTTCTGCTCTACCCAACTGAAAATTTAAATGTGTAAAAAAGATTAAAATAAATAAAATTATAATAACAAATGTAATTAAAATTATTAATCATTATAAAATTAAATCTTTAAAGTAAGATAAGTATGTAAAGACTTAAAAATTAGTCAAAAATAATGGAACTTACATTTTCCGCATGAATAGCTCTATCATCATTTGCCTCTTCACCCTCATCTTCATCTTCATTTTCTCTCACTTCTCCATAAACATCTTCATCATCTTCTTCACTACTCTCTTCAAACTGTACATTAATTCCATAAGTTTCGTCAATATTTTCTTCACCTGTAGTGCTTTTTTCATCATTTCCAAAATCTGTTATTTTCTTTCCAAGATTAACTAACAATGCAAATCTTTCTTCAGCTAAGCTTCCAAGAAGTTGTTCTGTCTCTCTCTTCTTTTCCTTTTCTTTTAGTCTATCATTCTTTAAAACTGCTAAAACTTCATCAGCAGCACCACAAAGTATATCTCGTGGTTGATCACCTATAGCCTCTTGAATAAAACTCAACAAAACTTCATATGTTTGGCGTGTTTCTTGAGTTTTTGGTCTGTATACAATACCAACCATTTCATCAACACCTTCAGAAAGGACACTTGCCCCTTTACTGTGTGTAAAATCATACTGTGCTTCATCACGCTTTTGTCGTCTAGAAAAATTTAAGAGAAATAAAGATTATTATGATAAACAATGTACATTCATCTTATAACAATTTTTTGTTTTTATTTTTAATTTCAGTATTAAATCCTTTGTATCTATATTTTATGCCTATTTTACAAATTAAAATGTACTTTAAATTAATCAATCAAATTATAATAAAAATATTTTTTGATACTCCGTGCGCAAAGCTCGATTT